>CM071569.1:284843356-284899479 GCA_036426205.1 Ascaphus truei
AGAACAGTGTTCCCGAAAGCCTCAGGCTCCTCATTCCCGGCCCCCCCCCCCCCCCATCTCCCCCTACTTATTAGGGATATTAGTGATATTTATACTTTATTATAGGGAGGTGCCAAAATTAAAAAGTGATGTTTTTTAATTTCTTTTTATCTGCGTGTAATGTGGTTTT
Source organism: Ascaphus truei (assembly GCA_036426205.1). Taxonomy (NCBI): domain Eukaryota; kingdom Metazoa; phylum Chordata; class Amphibia; order Anura; family Ascaphidae; genus Ascaphus; species Ascaphus truei. The sequence goes on from CM071569.1 coordinate 284,843,526, forward strand.
CTCGGTAATGTGTAATATTGTGATCCGAAAAAGAATTGCATTTTCTGAATGTGGGATAATGGCATGGATGATTTATTGATCATTTAGGGATAACTGAATGCCCTCGCAGGGCCTCTCTCTTACATGCAGACTTAGCTTTTGTGAAAGAAGGGTTTCGACAGAAATACAGTGGTGTGAAAAAGAAAGTACACCCTCTTTGAATTCTATGGTTTTACATATCAGGACATAGTAGCATCATATGTTCCTTACGCAGTCTAAATTAGTAAATACAACCTCAGATGAACAACAAACACTGACATATTACACGTCATGATTTATTTAACAAAAATGGAGAAGCTATGTTTGAAAAACTAAGTACACACCTTACTGCTTCCATAGGAATTAAGATGCTAAGTAGCAGACATATGCTGTTAATCAAATGCCCTGAATTAATTGATCATCTGCAAGTGTGACCACCTCTTAAAAGCCGAAGTTTTAGCAGTTTGCTGGTCTGGAGCATTCAGGGTTGTGTTAACACAATGCCAAGGAGGAAAGACATCAGCAATGATCTTAGAGAAGCAATTGTTGCTCCCATCCAATCTGGAAGGGTTAATAAGGCCTTTCCAAACATTTAAGTCCATCATTCTACAGTGAGAAAGATTATTCAAAAGTGGAAACATTCAAGACAGTTGCCAATCTTCCCAGGAGTGGACGTCCCAGCAAATTCACCCCTAGGTCAGACGTGTGCAATGCTCAAGAAATTGGCCAAAACCCAATAGTTACATCTCAGACTCATACAGACCTCAGTTAGCATGTTTAATGTTAAAGTTCATGACAGTACAATTAGAAAAAGACTGAACAGGTATGGTTTGTTTGGAAGGGTTGCCAGGAGAAAAGCCTCTTCTCTCTAAAAAGAACATGGCAGCACGCTTAGTTTTGCAAAGTTGCATCTGAACAAACCACAAGACTTCTGAACAAGGTCCTTTGGACGATGAGACCAAAGTGGAGATGTTTGGTCATAATGCACAGCGCCACGTTTTGCGAAAACCAAACACCATATCAGCACAAACACCTCATACCAACTTTCAAGCACGGTGGTGGAGGGTGATGATTTGAGCTTGTTTTGAGCAACAACAATACCTGGGAACCTTGCAATCATTGAGTCGACCATGAACTCCTCTGTATACCAAAGTATTCTAGAGTCAAATTGAGGCCATCTGTCCGACAGCTAAAGCTGGCCAAATTGGGTCTGCAACAGACAATGATCCCAGCACACCAGCAAACTCAACAGTTGTGCTGAAAAAAAAAGAATCAAGTGTTGCAATGGCCCATCAAAGTCCAGACCTCAACCCGATTGAGAAGAGAAAAACCGGAAGAGCACTACTGTAGCTATTCAAAGTAGAAAGGAGGGTGCGTATCCCATAAAAAGATTATTATTGGTCATGAAAAACAGGGCAATGGGAAGCCCTACCAACGTTTCACGCTTCACAGAGCGCTTTCTCAAGGTATACATATCACAACTTATTAACATCTATATAACACAGAATTACATAACCAGCCAATACTCACAGCTCACAACGATCCACCCACTTTGATTGCTAATGGCTTCTGATGTGTTACACCTAATCAGTATATTCAGACACAGAGACGACAGTGACTAACCCGCCCCAACTCCAATCCGAGACATGCGTGGTCTAGCAACACCCCCAGTAGTACGCACTTGCGCAGTCCCCAACTGAGGGAGAGTCCTCATTGTCAATGGAGGCCGTGGGCGTGGGGAGAGCGCGTCATCAAATGGCCCTGACTGTATACCTCACTAGGGCTCTAACGCGCGCAACTGCACTCTGCAAGACCTAGTCCCTCCCCGCAGTGGGAGGTACCCAATTTTGACACACAGCCGATTGTCATGTGCCTTATACTCCATGAAACTATGTAAGTGTAGATTTTATCCGTATATAAAGTTTGTTTTATTCTACTGGATTACACTATTGTTGTCTTTCTTGTTTGCAAATACTCCACACTGACACTGACGTTGCCACACGAGGTGAGACTACGCCACATCAGAGTCAGAAAAACTGCACCAGGTGGGAACTACACTTACTGAGCCTTTGCTCAGCATTTGCCCCAGTTTGGGATTTGCCTATTTATTTTTGGCATCATGTAAGTCCCCATTCGTGAACCTTCTTCTTCCAGCACATTTCACTTGATTTAAAAACTTTATTGCACTATATTGTGTTTATATTATCTTTCATATTCTACACTGATACCTGCGCGCTCATTTTGGATGAGCTTGCAAAGACAGGACACTGGCACTTAGTTACAGAAAGCACCTACCCATAGCATGATTTTCACTGACACTTTTAAAATGTTTAAGCTAATTGCAGGGTCGGCTTAACTGATGTTGTATGTATGTATATCTTTATTATATAGCGCCTACAGCTGTACTTAGTACTTTACAACAGACACTGTACTGTAGTAAGGGAATTATAGTACAATAAGTGCAACAAATAACATCCAACAAAGGAAGGAAATCCCTGCCCGAAGAGCTTACAATCTAAGTGTGTATGCTGGGGGAGTGCAGAGACAGCAGGTGAGGGAATAATTGCATGAGATGGCAGTGCTTGGCACAGTGGTTGGAAGAGTGACTGGGAGTCTGGGCATAGCCATGAGTCCGGGCTATTTAATACTTAATTTAAGAGGTAATGTTAGAGTTTGACTTAAGTGGGGGAAAGAAGGTGCTTGGTGTACAGTAACACCGAGTGTGGGGAGTTCCACAGGCAAGGGCAGTGAGGGAAAAATGTTAAGGTGAGAGAGATCATTAGAGGCGAAAAGAGGTGGAAAGGAGAGTTATGGGCAGAGAGACAGGAAACGAACAGGGCTAATGAGAGATCAAAGCTTTATGTAAACCATAGTAAAATATTATGTTTTTAATTCACATTCCTGTTTCAAGGTGTGTGAACATATTTTTTTTCTGAGTGGGGTTAAAAACAACTACAAATCAAAAAAACGAAAAACAACAACGAAAACAAAAAAACCACAATCCCTCCCTACTTATTTAGGGATATTAGTGATATTTATACTTTATTATAGGGAGGTGCAACAATTAAAAAGTGATGTTTTTTAATTTCTTTTTATCTGGCGTGTAATGTGGTTTTCTCGGTAATGTGTAAATATTGTGATCCTGAAGAAAGAATTGCATTTCTCTGAATGTGGGATAAGTGCAGTGGATGATTTATTGATCATTTAGCGGATAACTGAATGCCCCTCGCAGGGCCTCTCTCTTACATGCAGACTTAGCTTTTGTGAAAGAAGGGTTTCGACAGAAATACAGTGGTGTGAAAAAGAAAGTACACCCTCTTTGAATTCTATGGTTTTACATATCAGGACATAGTAGCAATCATATGTTCCTTAGCAGGTCTTAAAATTAGGTAAATACAACCTCAGATGAACAACAACACATGACATATTACACGTCATGATTTATTTAACAAAAATGGAGAAGCTATGTGTGAAAAACTAAGTACACCCTTACTGCTTCCATAGGAATTAAGATGCTAAGTAGCAGACATATGCTGTTAATCAAATGCCCTGAATTAATTGATCATCTGCAAGTGTGACCACCTCTATAAAAGCCGAAGTTTTAGCAGTTTGCTGGTCTGGAGCATTCAGGGTTGTGTTAACACAATGCCAAGGAGGAAAGACATCAGCAATGATCTTAGAGAAGCAAGTGGTGCTGCACACAATCTGGAAGGGTTATTTATAAGGATTTCAAACAATTTACGTCCAATCATTCTAAAGGAGGAAATATTCAACAAGTGGAAAACATTCAAGACAGTTGCCAATCTTCCAGGGTGGACGTCCAGCAATTCACCCTAGGTCAGAACGTGAATGCTCAGAAGAAATTGGCCAAAACCCAATAGTTACATCTCAGACTCTATAAGACCTCAGTTAGCATGTTTAAGTTAAAGTTCATGACAGTACAATTAGAAAAGACTGAACAGGTATTGTTTGTTTGGAAGGGTTGCCAGAGAGAGAAAGCCTTCTTTCTAAAAAGAACATGGCAGCACAGTTTTTTGCAAAGTTGCATCTGAACAAACCACAAGACTTCTGGAACAATGTCCTTGGACAGATGAGACCAAAGTGGAGATGTTTGGTCTAATGCAACAGCGCACGTTTTGCGAAAACAAACACAGCATATCAGCACAAACACCTCATACCAACTTTCAAGCACGTGGTGGAGGGGTGATGATTTGAGCTTGTTTTGCAGCAAAAAATACCTGGGAACCTTGCAATCATTGAGTCGACCATGAACTCCTCTGTATACCAAAGTATTCTAGAGTCAAATGTGAGGCCATCTGTCCGACAGCTAAAGCTTGGCCGAAATTGGGTCATGCAACAGGACAATGATCCCAGGCACACCAGCAAATCTACAACAGTATGGCTGAAAAAGAAAAGAATCAAGGTGTTGCAATGGCCCAGTCAAAGTCCAGACCTCAACCCGATTGAGAAGGAGAAAAACCGGAAGAGCACTACTGTAGCTATCAAAAAAGTAGAAAGGAGGGTGCGTATCCCATAAAAAGATTATTTATTGGTCATGGAAAAACAGGGCAATGGAGAGCCCTACCAACGTTTCACGCTTCACAGAGCGCTTTCTCAAGGTATACATATCACAACTTTATTAACATATATATAAACACAGAATTACATAACCAGCCAATACTCACAGCTCACAAGCGATCCACCCACTTTGATTGCTAATGGTCTTCTGATGTGTATACACCTAATCAGTATATTCAGACACAGAGACGACAGTGACTAACTCCGCCCCCAACTACCAATCCGGAGACATGCGTGGTCTAGCAACCCCCAGTAGTACGCACTTGCGCAGTCCCCAACTGAGGGAGAGTCCTCATTGTCAATGGAGGCCGTGGGCGTGGGGAGAGCGCGTCATCAAATGGCCCTGACTGTATACCTCACTAGGGCTCTAAGTGCGCGCGCAACTGCACTCTGCAAGACACTAGTCCCTCCCCGCAGTGGAGAGTACCCAATTTTGACACACAGCCGATTGTCATGTGCCTTATACTCCATGAAACTATGTAAGTGTAGATTTTATCCGTATATAAAGTTTGTTTTATTCCTTACTGGATTACACTATTGTTGTCTTTCTTGTTTGCAAATACTCCACACTGACACTGACGTTGCCACACAGGTGAGACTACGCCACATCAGAGTCAGAAAAACTGCACCAGGTGGGGAACTACACTTACTGAGCCTTTGCTCAGCATTTGCCACAGTTTGGGATTTGCCTATTTATTTTTGGCATCATGTAAGTCCCCATTCGTGAGACCTTCTTCTTCCAGCACATTTCACTTGATTTAAAAACTTTATTGCACTATATTGTGTTTTATTATCTTTCATATTCTACACTGATACCTGCGCTCATTTTGGATGAGCTTGCAAAGACAGGACACTGGCACTTAGTTACAGAAAGCAGCCTACCCATAGCATGAGTTTCACTGACACGTTTAAATGTTTAAGCTAATTGCAGGGTCGGCTTAACTGATGTATGTATGTATGTATATCTTTATTTATATAGCGCCTACAGCTGTACTTAGTACTTTACAACAGAGACAATGTACTGTAGTAGAGGGAATTATAGTACAATAAGTGCAACAAATAACATCCAACAAAAGGAAAGGAAATCCCTGCCCCGAAGAGCTTACAATCTAAGTGGTATGCTGGGGGAGTTGCAGAGACAGCAGGTGAGGGAATAAGTGCAGTAGATGGCAGTGCTTGGGCACAGTGGTTGGAAGAGTGACTGGGAGTCTGGGCAGTAGCCATGAGTCCGGGCTATTTAAATACTTAATTTAAGAGGTAAGTGTTAAGGTTTGACTTAAAGGTGGGGAAAGAAGGTGCTTGGTGTACAGTACACCGAGTGTGAGGGAGTTCCACAGGCAAGGGGCAGTGAGGGAAAAATGTTTAAGGTGAGAGAGATCATTAGAGGCGAAAGAGGTGGAAAGGAGAGAGTTATGGGCAGAGAGCAGGAGACGAACAGGGGCGTAATGAGAGATCAAAGCTTATATGTAAACCATAGTAAAATATTATGTTTTTAATTCACATTCCTGTTTCAAAGGGTGTGTGAACAATATTTTTTTTCTGAGTGGGGTTAAAACAACAAAAATCTGCTCTGCCCCCAACAAAATAATGTTTGCTTATTAACCCTTTCTCTGCCAAAGTGTCCGGCAACACATTGCTTTGCAAGACTGTGAAAGGGTTAAAAAGGAGTAGCCATGCCAACATTTTTTACTATTATTTGTTTACACAGCTGCAGTTCTGATTCATTTTGAAAGAAGGTGGGTGAAAAAAGGAAAAAACGGAGCACTGTGGGATCATTTTAACCAGGCTACATCCTTTAACTGAACATTCAACTATCATATGGTTATTATATGGTTGTCTTTCCAAGTATCATTATCTAGCTACCACTATTTTTTCTTCAGAGCACCAAACAACACGCTGTTTCATTTTGAAAAAAAGGGATTTTTGCCTTTATTTATTCTTAAAAAAAAAAAAAAAAAAAGTTGGTTAAATGAGCTGCAATAGTTACCATCGCTAGAGTTTCTAGAATATACAGTACCACTAGTTTTGTGAGGCACTTTAACCGCCTATTTAAAGGGGTTATTAAAAAATCATGCTAATAAATTATTGTCACAATGCTTTTAGCAGTCTTTAATTATTTCCTCTCCTCTGTGCTAGGAATGCATGTGTGACCCTACGTGTCTTAGTTATTTATCACTGACACGATCACAGTTTAATGAATAACCGCTTTATTCAAGATCAAATATTCCCCATCAAACATTAGCAATTACAAACCATAATCAATGTGGAAGTCTGTTTGTGCCAGTGGCGTGGGGCGTCCGATTAGGGGAACCACCAGTGGGCTGCTTATGGAATTGGGAATTAACGGTCAGTACTTGACTTTCATTGAAAGCCTTTGTTCAGCTTTGAATTGTCAATAGTTTACAATAATAATGTTCATTATGGATGGAAATATATATATATATATATATATATAAATATATATAAATATATATATATATATATATATATATACACACATATATATATAAATATACACACACATATATATATATATATATATATACATACAGCTCAACCCCATTGTAGCGCGATCCGATACAACGCGGATCCACTTACAACGCGGTGTGAGTGTGGCTCCCAATAAATTACAGTCACACACATGTACATTTATTATACAGTAACATAAAACAAATACAGTACCTGTATACTGCTGCTCTTGGAGAAGAGGACACGGAGAGCCAAGACCACCCAAATACACACACACACACTGTGTCACACACACCCTGTAACACACCCTGTGTCCCACACACAGAGGTGTTGTGGCACGCTCTGGTGACGTCTGGCAGGCTGTGCGACATCTGGTGGATGCCGGGGGTCGGACTCCAGGAAGTGGAGCTGGCTGTAGCGAAGCATGCTGCTGTTGCCCCATGTCCGTAGTGTCGGATCCCCAGCACGCTGCTAAGATGGTAAGTCCTGTGTGGGGGTGCTGCTGCGCCGCCGGGTCTGGGACAGCTGGGAGAGTTATCCCAGCTCTCCCCCTCCGGAGAACGCGGAACCACTAATTGCGGCCATTTTTTTCTTTTCGCGATCCGCTTATAACGCGATCGCATTATGTGGACCCCAAGCACCGCGTTATAACGGGGAATCAGCTGTATATATATGCTACTAACAAAAGGGAAACGCAGCAGAAGAAAACCTCATAACAAATAGCATTTATTTTTGCTTAAGGAAAAACAGTGAATTAGAATGTGGACAGTCAAGAACAAAATACAATGGTATTGTGTCTGGCAATGTGGGGGAACCCCCGTTTCAATGTTCTACACGTTTCGTGACATCATACGTCTAGGACGTTAAAAAGGGGGTTACCATGGCAACGTGACGTCATGACGCCCAGAACGCCGGAGCCGAGGTAAGGGTTGAGGGGGCACGCGGAGAGGGGGACAGCCGGCAGTGGGGCGCAGAGAAAAAAGATTGCGCTCCCCTGCTCTACAGGACACAGGAGAGAGGCAATTCAGAGGTTTCGGCATCCACACAAATTTTTGTTCTAGCCTAGATAAGCATTTTGTTCTTTTATTCTTGATTGTCCACATTCTAATTGATGATTTGTCCTTAAATAAATGCTATGTGTATGAGGTTTTCCTCTGTGGCGCTTCCCTTTTGATAGTAGCATTTTTGGTTTGGAGGAAAGGAAGTTGTTTTCCTCAAAGGAGCTGCACGGGTGCACCCATATATAACACCAATATATTGTATGTACCTTGTATTCATTTGTATGATTGGGTGCTTTATATTTGCTTCATCTAACAATCGGATATCTCATCTCCTACTGACTTCTCTTGTATCTCATCTAATAATTATTTAATATGTATGTTATCACCTGTGCTATAATCAACACTGATACATCTGGTGGGTGAGCGCAGTTCGTTTATATTTGTTTGCGGCACACACACACACACACATATATATATTTTGTGAGAAAAAGAGATGACCCCGCATCCATAAGACAAGTAAAGGCAACTAAAAAACCGACAAGGTAAATCTAAATATAATAATCTGTCGGTAAGTGGAGGCGCTGCGCTAAGTAAGTGTATGAGTGTTACCCCAGGCTACCAGCTAGCGGAGGCTCAGATCTCCTGGAGCCGCAGGTGTTGTATAGCGACCTGTAGTTCTTTGGGAGGGTTCAGAAAAAGGGCTACATAAAACATATATAGGAACTCAGATGGTGAGTGTGTGTAAAATATAAAAAAAATGTAAAAATTGTATATGTATAATTGTTGTGTGTTAAATATTATATTGAATAAAAAATGATGAATGATGAACTATTATTGCAAAAAACACTGTAAAATATGATCATCAAAATATAATATGATTAGGTGAAATGTATTAACCAAAAAATGAAAATGTTAAAAAATCAAAAATAAAAAAACGTGTAAAAAATTAACTATAAAAATATATATATGTGTTTTCCACAAAAAAAGTTGATGATTTTGTATGGAGATTACAACATCCGGGCTGCTTCTTCTTTGGGGTCAGCAATCTCCCCGCAAATTCTATTGGAGAAACAAGAGAAAAAGCACCCGATCCATGTGTAAAATCTGGTAACAAAATTTTAATAAAAAATCACAAGACAAATGCACACTCACAATTTGTCAATGCAAATTAAGCATTGTATGGGTAAACCCATGCGCCAACAAGTAGCTGCTCGCCGAATGTTTACTTCAGTACATCAGACCTCACTGCTACCGGTGCATCACAGTCAGATGTCCTTCTGGAAATTCAGGTATACAGTCTGTTGTTCCAGCATTAGATGCTGTGTGTGGCTCAGGGAACGTCCTCCCTCTCCTGCAAGCAGATGCACGAGCTATTCCACCAAACATAGCTCCTTGAAACCACGTGCCCTACGTGTACGCGTTTTTTCCGATTTGACGGATTTCACCAGGGGATAAAATATATAAAGAATATCACTTGTGAGCACATACACATGTCTTAGACAGGTCTGTAACCCTGCCTTTCAACCATTATCACCTAGCATACAGTGTTCCCACTGTAGCAAGGGATTCTGGGAAATTACAAGCAAGTTTTTTGTTGCCTTTTTCACCCACCATAACTTCCAGTCTACAGAGAGTTAATCTCCCCTACAGAAGATAGCAGCAGCTGCAAACTAATTGAGCAGGCTGGATTGCTTATAGCACATAGAGTTTTAAAAGTCAGGAAGTGACTACACACAGAGAGATTGCTTTCCCCAGAGAAGGGGGAGAGAGAAAGTTATCCCCAGCTAAGGAAGCTGGCACAGTCCCCTAGACCCGCTGGACGGTGGTCGCGGAGTCGGCTGGGATGGGTTTGAAGCCCAGGAAAGAGGAATGAAGGATGTGGGACCGTGCTTAAGCAGGCATTTCCGGTCCCGGTCCAGAGGGAACTACCCGGAGCCCCACATCGGCACAAGACAAAGAGCTAAGTAACATATTAATGTACTGAAGATGGTGTTGTTGCATATCATATAGTGCGTGAAGCAACACAAGGCACATGTGTATTCATTGGATTTAATGCAGGCTATCCTTCAAACGCAGGAGCACCGGTAATTGTATCGTTATCATTATTTTTGTTTTTTGGTGTGCAGCACTTGTCTCTATTTTACGTTGCATATGATAGGGCATGTTTGAAGCTGGGAACCAGTTTAGTTGGCCAGCGCTGTTAGGCTGCGTCTATAGAGGGGCAGACTGCGTGGACGCATCCACACGCTGAGTGATCTGACAGTGATCGCATCTATACAGCATGCGGGCGCGTGCACGTGTAAGCGGGAGGGGGCGCGCGGTGCACGTGAAATCAGTCAAAACTAATTTCTTGCGCGATAGGGCGGTCACGTGAGCGGTTCGCCCAAAGAGGGCAAACCAGCTCTGTGACATCACTGGCCCACCCATAGACATGCCCCCGGACGGCGCGCGTACTAAGGCCAGGGAAAGCACCCGCTTTACCTCAGCCTTCGCGCGCCTCCGCACGGCTGCTGTGTCTATGGACGCAGCCTTAGAAAGGGCTAAAGCTACAGTGTAGTTAGTTTACCCTAAAGGGAATAGGAGTTTATTTTATGATTTGTTTTTACTTAAAAGGGACGATGGGCCTGTTTGTGATTTAACCCTGTAAATAAACCCCCTGTAGAGAAATACAATGTTTTCGGCCTTATTCTGGGACTTAGCTCAAAACACAGACCCACAATCTACTATATATTTCTGAGTTCACTGTATGTCTGCGTCCCTAGCGGCAATCTCATTGGTCCCTTGGCCTGCCCGCCCCCGCACCTCTCATTGGCCTGAGGCAGAGTGACGGGCCAAACAAAAAAAAATTAAAAAAAACACACACACACACACACACCACCACCACCTCACCACCTCAACCCTCCTCTCCCGGTGCCCCTCACTCTCTCCCCCCTCCCCACCTCACCCAAATCCCCACGCTCTGCAACATCCCCAGCCGCACCATCACCCTCACCGTGCGCCGCGGAGAGCAGCAAACTCCAGCCTCCTCCTCCCTCGCGGCGCGGCCGGATAGGGGAAGCGCGGCCCGGGCCTCCTGCTCTCCCCCTCACGTGCGCCACTACCGGATAGGGGAAGCGCGGGCCTCCTGCCTCAGGGAGTGGCCGGATGAGTGAGTGAGCGGCCTTCACCTCCCCTCACCCCCCTTCACCCAACTTCACTCCCCCCTTACAACCTCCCACCACCTGACCAGTGTCATTTTTAAAGGCAGGATACCACAGGCAATATGAAAAAATCCCTTAGAAACTAGTAGTTCTGCTATAAACTTATGGATCAACAGGATCGCTATTTTAATTATTAGCATTCTTTACAATCTCTGTCATTTCACCTTGCGCAAGATCGTGGGCAAAAGGCAGCAGACATATTTCAGAAAGTACTGCACACCTTCACTTTAAATTTTACCACTCCGGGAAGAAGCCCACCGACGGGTGAAACGCGTTGAGTGTTTCCTTTCTGACAGCCCTCATGTAATCTTTATTTGGATGGACTTGTGAAGGATCTGTTGCAGCATCTTTGATTTTCTTGATTTCTGCTATGCGCAAGCATTGGAACACATCTTCTACAACCTGATGGACACATGCCTTATGCAATCCTGCTACAGCTGAGTATTAACTCTCTTTGCTGTCTGGGCATTACTTGTCTTTGCAGTGCTATGCACTGCTGTATTTTTCATATGTATGACTCTGTTTGCTAGCATGTCATTAACAGTTATATATTTTGTTTGCTGCATCAGTTCTCATTGTTTTCTTTTTTTGGGGAATGCTAGGGGCAGGGAGTTATGATTATTATTTTTGATATCTTTTTTTTTTCTGTGTGATTTTCTCTACCCCTTTTATTTTGGTTATACATTATCTTTTGGCGTTGTATACGGGTCAGTGATCACATATACTTTCTTCACATGCCACAATCCATCATATACTCTCTCATTAGGCATGTATCGCCAGTCGGAGGGATTTATATTATTTTGTATGTTGCCATTCGGGTTATTTATTAGAAATATTTTGTGTCATGATTACATTTATTTTAGAACCTTCTAGGGTTTTTTTGTGGTAACATATAGTTTATTCACTAGATCAACAGTCCCCTTTTTTTCCAATATATTTTTGATACATATATTTTGTTAGGCTGTCTTTAGTATATTCATGTTTTTAAGTTAGTGTGTCTTGCTGTTATTCTAATAAAATCTTGTTCATTTTTCTGACTCGGCAGTGCATCTGGTTCTTGCAATATAATCTTTATTAGTAGATTTTCTTTAGGTGTAATTTAGAGTGCTAACAAGGGGATTGTCTTTGTCTTTTTCATTTGTGTGTTCTATATAGTTGTTATTATCCCCTAGCACCATCAAGCTCTATACCTTCTTTAACTGATTTTATTTGGGGTTTATATTTTATTTTACCCCTATAGTCAGCATTAATTTAAGGGCATGAGTTAACCTTTAATATTAGGTGTTGAGCAACTTCCTTTTTTGTGTGTTTTGTTTATATCTATATATATATAGATATATATTGTTTTTAGCAGCTTCATAATATATGTAAACCAAGTCCATCATATTTCCAACCAAGTTCCTTACATGTGGATCAGAGAGAGGTTTTAATCACTTCGGACCCGGCTGATTTTGTGACACAGAAAAAGTGAGACACACATACACAGGATATAATGACAGGAAGTGGCTCACGTCCCTTCTCTCCCAACTTCCTGCACGGCTCACTCTTCCAATCAGGAGCCTGCTCACCACGGGCAACATTGGAGCAAAGTTATATGAATACTTGGTTGCAAACAATTGCAGGATGAAAGTCCCACTTGTCGCACCAGTATGGCTCCGAGGTTGCCTTGGAAGGGGACATGGCGCTATTTCATCCAGGAAGCAAACATTTTAATCCAAGTCACTGTGCGGCAGATGTGTGAAGCGCGTTAATACATCAATCCCACAAAAAAAAAATGCAAACAGATTTTTTTTTTAACGTAAATGAGTCCCCCGTATCTCAACCGACACGGAGTGTGAATCAGGGGAACCTGGTTCAAATCCCGGAGTCTCACTTTAAAAATAAAGAGTTTAAGCTCTAAGGGGCAGGGGCTGTGTCTGTAACATTCCTATGTGCTGCGTACTGCATGCTATACCAGTGGTGCGCAAACTTTCTGTGCTGCGCCCCCCTGTCTGCTCAGCCGCAGCGCATGCGCCCCATCCCTTACCTAGGAACCGGCGTCAAATGACGCCGCATTGCCCGAAGCCAAGGTAAGTAAGTTGCAGAGGCCTCATGCTCCCTGGCATTTTATTTAAATGCTTTGTGGGAAGCGCGCAGGGCCTTTGTAATCGCTGGCACCACCCCAAAAAAAATCTCGCGCCCCCCCCCCCAGTTTGCACACCCCCTGCACTATACGGTAATTGTGACGCGCTTTAAGTCGCATTGGGAGAAAAGCGCTATATGAAATAAAGTTATTATTATTAAAGTTATTATTACTTTCAGCTCTGGGGACCCCTCGCTTTCTGAGCTAATTACAGTTTTTCCATGGAGATTTCCGGGTCAAAAGGAAGTCACAATGTCATTATGGCGGCCATATTGTTTCCCCGGGACGGAGCACAGGTGACTACGCTGGTAAGTATCTTGGGAAACAGGGACCTCCATAGCTGAAATGTGGAGCGGTTCAGCGCCGGCAGGTCCCATCGTTCCAAATAAGTCAAAAAACAAACATTCCCAGCCGAGATTTCTGCTTTGTTCTTGTTTTTCTACCATTTGGCTCAGATCTCTTAGGAGAAGAGGTTAACTCCCAATAACTCCCAATAAAAAGTCAGAGGAGCACAAAAAATGAATCATAAAAAAAAAAATATTAAAGCACAACGGTGATAGTGCATCGGGTAGGTACACCTCTAATCCAAATCAATATTACCTATAATATTACAAAAAGAAAGATATACTGCACCCAATGTTGCTTAGCAAAAAACATATTAAAGCGTGTCCAAAAATAATGTACAAAGAGTACATACGAAAATCAAATGAAAACAAAGCCATAAATCAAATAAATATCCTACCATAGTAATAAAATAAGGCAAAGAAAAACTAAGTGAGGCACAAGCATGACATTTCAGGGCAAAAGTCCACAAAGGAAAATCAAAACTGCTCCAATTATAGCTACAAATGTTATTACATCGGATTCTAGTGTTAAACTGCCTCTCCTCCCACACCTTCTCCTGTAACCCCCTCCCAAGTAACTCACTGGTGCAAGTGCTCAGGATTGGAGCAATATATCGATGCAAAGTGATGCAGAGTCAATATCATGCAACTTGCTGCAGTTTGTGACACTGGAAAAACATCGTCTACGGACCGCAGTGAAATGTAAAACATCCGCAATGGAAATGTTAGCCCTTATAGTGTTAATAATTTGTAGTAAATCCCAGAACCATGTTAAATAACCATGCACTCGCATTTTAACCACTGAATATACCATAATAATCAAAAATATATATAATCGAATACTCAGATAAGGACAGCAAAGTAAAAAATGCAGACAGCATGGAGCTGCTAAACCTTAATATACTAAAGAAATATACAATGTAGTGTAAGATACACAAATATAGAGAAGTTATGAAGCGCGATGTAAAAGATATACAATATAATGTAGCAACAGACAGCAATGTGAGACATAAATATAATGTGAAGTTATGTGCTGTAAACCTGTATACTGTATTTGTAAACAGAAAGACCTGCAGTAATGTATGTATCAGATGCAGCTGAGACAGCAATAAAAAGCTAAATATACAATGTAACAACAAGAACACAATACAGCTTATGAATTTTAATGCAGTCAGAAAATAAATATATACTGTATAGCTAACAATATATGTGTTAACAAACATACAATGCAGCTCTGACAGAAATAGTCAAGATTTAGCACCAATTCAGCAAACACCAGTGTAAATATGAAATACAATACACAAGCATATGGTCAGACCTCAGCTTTCACAGAATTAACATTTAATGATTGAACATAATTCTAAAAATAAATAATTGTTTACACTTAAAATAGTATTTTTTATCCATCTCCTACGTTTTATACGGACGCGCACCTTATACATTTTTACGTATTTTATACCAATCTTCATATGAGAAACACAATGTCCGATATTCTCTAAGCGGCGCCCGGCCAGAAGACATCAGCCCATTCATCACTTGAATACCCTGTAATGTGTCTTCCAGCGCTGGAAGGTGCTTTCTGGCAGAGCACCGCTTAGTCAATCTGCCCCCACTTTCTCTACTCTTTCCTAGATCTGTCTCAGCATCTCCCCTCATGAAATCCCTCTCCTGGCTTCCGATCAAATCCCGCATCTCACACTCCATTCTCCTCCTCACTTTTAAAGCTTTACACTCTTCTGCTCCTCCTTCAATCTCAGCCCTAATTTCTCGCTATGCACCATCCCGACTCTTGCGTTCTGCTCAAGGATGTCTTCTTTCTATCCCCTTTGTATCTAAAGCCCTCTCCCGCCTTAAACCCTTTTCACTGACTGCCCCGCACCTCTGGAATACCCTTCCCCTCAGTACCCGACTAGCACCCTCTCTATCCACCTTTAAGTCCCACCTTAAGACACACTTGCATAAAGAAGCATATGAATAGCCCAAAAAAAAAAAGAAAAAAAGCCCCAAAACTTGTGGATATTCTGAACACATGATACATAAGCTTGGCACCCCACAACGCACTTACCAGAACTCCCTCCTACTGTCTCTGTACGTTCTCCCTACCTACCAATTAGACTGTAAGCTCCTCGGGGCAGGGACTCCTCTTCCTTAATGTTACTTTTATGTCTAAAGCACTAATTCCCATGCTCTGTTATTTATTTGATTACCACATGTATTACTACTGTGAAGCGCTATGCACATTAATGGCGCTATATAAATAAAGACATACAATACAATACAATAAGCCTAGTAATAGTGTCTCACAAAGTCCCATGAAATGTGCAGCGCGGCCCCCCACCGATGATAAATGTCCTTCGCATTAATACAACGCGTCCTACATACACGAAGCCCCTTTCATTCAGGGCAGATAATGTGACACAAGGTAATGCCGTGCAAAAGAGAACAGCTGTCATTGAACTCGTTAGAATAGGGCTGACGCCGTGTTAATTCAGGATAACGCTGCGTTATCTTCAATTACAGGCTAAACCCCTGATAAAAGCGGATTGGCTAATTTACGGGCATTATTCTTCTGGAAATGCTGGCCCTATACCAAGTTTTAAACTCCAGCTAATCCGCTTTCAGAGCTGCAGCAGTCGGCAGTTCTTGGGGTAGAGGAGCAGTGTGGAGGCTATAGCAGCTGTGGGGGGATGTACTGTGTGTGTAGGGGAGCAGTACTATGTGTGTAGGGGGGCTGTACTGTGTGTGTAGGGGGGCTGTGCGGTGTGTGAATAGAAGGGCTGTGTGGTGTGTGAATAGAAGGGCTGTGTGGTGGGTGAATAGGGGGGGTGAATAGGGGGAATGTGCTGTGTGTGAATAGGGGGAATGTGCTGTGTGTGAATAGGGGGAATGTGCTGTGTGTTCTCCCTTTTCGGCGGGAACCGCCATTTGCACAGAACAGAATGCGGCTCCCTTTGGCGGGGACCGCTTTAGTATGGCTGCAGCTCCTCAAATGGAGGTCTAGGCTGCCTGCGAATCAAGTGCCACTCTTCGGATACCTGCCTGCTCACACAGAACAGAACGTATGGTGCAGGCCGTAGTTTCCTCGGGTGGAGCCCTTGAGACACTACCCCCACACCTCTTCTTAGTCGTGATATTGCTGCATGGCAGCCCCCAAGGGGGGGACTGCCATAGTATAGCCACAGCTCCTCAAACGGAGGTCATCGGCTGACTGAAGGTCAAGCGCCTCTCCTCGGATGCCTGCCCACTTATACAGACCTTTTCTGGGTAATGATACTGCATGGCGCAGGCCACAGTTCCCTTCGGTGAAGCCTCGGGGCAAATGTTCCTGACCTCTTCTTGGTAATAAAGTTTCTACACACACTACCCGTGCATTTAACTTGGAGAGGAGGGGTCCATGTCGTAGCTCCATTTTGGCGGGGAGCCTGGTCCTTTAGATCCCATTGGGTCCCCTATGAACACTACACCTATGGGCCCTCTGGTGTAAACTACTAGGAGAGTACCTACTTTGTCCTGCTGCAAAATCCTGCTTGATGTGAATCTCAGCAGTGTCTCAAAATGTAGCACCTTTTCCCCCACCGCAAGTGAGATCATATAGCTACCGGTGTATTCTGGTGCTGTGCATACCTGTTTGGTAGAGCAGAAGGCCCTGAGAACTCCACGATGGTATAGGGAGGCATCAGGACAGGCTATAAGGGATGATCCTAATAGCGCAGCGCGTCCAGACGGTGAAGATCCTGTTACAGCCAGGATGGTCCACACTGGCAACTCAGGTAGTGTCCCAGTCAAGTAGCCACAACAGATGGATTCAACTGGGTCTTTATTAGCAGCATACATGTAGTCATTACAGGCACATTCCCTGAAGTAGTACCCACAGGGCTTGAGGCCCTGCAGGTCCCTTCTCAGCTCCTTTACCCCCTGATGGGATAAAGGGTAAGTGCTACCACTCCCCATGGGGAGGGAAGAGAGCTCCTGACTTCTTGGAGAGTGTCAGCTTTTGTACCCAAGGGGAGGGGCTTGTAACCCTGCCCCATAACAGGGCAGGTCCGATACTGACAGGCATCAATCACATCATGGGCATGTGACCAAGCCAGTATCCTCCCCAGGGATGACACTCTCTGGTTGTTGTTAGGCCAACTCCTGGATACAGCAATAGTGTATCCAGGCTGCATCAACAAGCTAGTCCTCCATGAGAGAGCTTATCCCCTACAGTGCCTGTGTCTAACAGGACTTATACAGTTAAGACCAAAGAAAAGATGATAGCCAGGGGACTAGGCTACATAAGAAAGGTCCAATGAATATCAGGAGCAGCATTTCAATGGTCATCCTTATATAACATAGCCTTCCGGCAGTTACTTCTTTTCCCTGGGCCTTGCCTCTGTCAGTCCTGTTAGTGCAGGCAGTGTAAAGGTTACTTCCTTCTTTAGGCCTGTGTGTGTGTATTACAGCCTTGAATGATGTATCCGTATTCAAGGGCAGGCCTAGCAACTTCTGAGGATGTCAATCTGAGGTGTGGATATTGGTTGGAACGCCCCCTGCAGTGTGTGGGCCAATCTCTATCCGGCTCTGGCTTGCATGAGTCAGAGTTAGAGACACTCCCCAAAGATACTAAATTGTAACATCCTCTCAAATTAAGTCAGTTGAGTTCTGGAAAGAGTGTCCAAGAAGGAGAAGTTCAGTCAAGACAGAGAGAGAAAAAGTCTCTCCCTCCCTCCCATGAGGGGTTCGGAGGGAAGGGAATTATGCTGCCTGAGTCAGAGCTCTGATTTAGAGAGGAGAGGAAGAAGCCTATGATTATGATGGATATGTGAGAACTGCTAATCTATGTCCTTTGAGCTGACTGCCAAATAAACATCAGAAAAGACATGCTGTGTATTCCTGTCTCTGCTGAATGGAGAAGTGTCAGTAGGGGTGCATCCCCTGAATATCTACAGGGGATTCCTGCTGGCTGGAGGCGTTGCACCAAGTGAGACCAAGGTAACCTGTCCTTCCTGTCCTGTATCTCCCCACACCAACGCGGAGCACTCAGTCCTCCTGTTGCCTACAGGTACGCAGCCCAACACCTAGAAGTAGCTGGAGAGAGCATTCTCCCCCCCCCCCCCAATCTCACTTAGGGGTGGGGGTAGATGGGCTACACTTATAAAATATTAAACGTAAAGGATGCATTGTGGACTGTTCCGCAAACTGCTCACCCCAGCACATTCCTTCCACAAAACGAACGTTTGGTATGTCAGCACAGAGAAATGACGAGGCTCGCCCAACTCGCCCAACATCGCACACAGCTCATGCAAGTTGGGGATATATTTTACTTTTAGTAACCAGAGGCTTATCCAGAAAGTTGCTTCTCCATCCAAGAGAAGAAAAAAAACGAAGGTTACTCAGACTAATTAAGATATAGAACAGACAATTTCTGGCAACAACAATTTCATAGCAAAATTCTCATGTTTGCTTTTTTAAACGATTCCCTTTGGAATATATTTCTGCTGCCTCTGTAACAGCCAAATGTCTCTCTTGTCGGTTGATTCACCCTTTCGTACGGCAGATCTTAACAACTTTATTGATCTGCCACTGAATGACCCTATTACCGCACCAACTTCAGTTTGAACAAGTTTTTATGTAACGTTTGGGTCTCAGCCTTCATATTCTGTTGAACCTTTCCCATCAGCCTATGACCCCCCCCCCCCCTCCTCCCATGATCTGATTGGTCAGGCTGCTCATGATGTGTCATCGGCACTGTGTAACTGGACATGTTTAATCCAGGACACGGTTGTTATATTTTTTTCTTCTTTTACTGACAAAACAAATATGGGAGTGCAAACACACCAAACCAATAGTGAAAATACATGTGCATAGGAATGGCTTACACTGTGGCGGGAGGCAGAATCTAGATTCTGGAGTTGATTCCCGTGCAAGAGAGAGAGAGAAAGGAAAACACAATAGGGTAATACTATAAATACTATAACAGATAGTTATATTGGTAAGGAACAGATACACTCACAAACATACATTCTTGAATGGCAATGCAGTAGGTCAGGTATCTGGCTGTAAGATAAGCCATTTCTATTCACATTTATTTTTCACGATTGGTTTGGTTGTGTCCGCGCTCCCACATTTGTTTTTTTGCTCACTGTTTAGACGTAGAGGCTGTGTCTTATTGGGTCCTGCATCACTGCCTCATACGTTTTCACTGGATATTGCATATATTGTTATTGGAACTATGTTTTATTTATTATTGTATTCATTGATATTGTCTTTATATGCTCTTTTGCAGCACTCACATCAGATAAATTACATATGATTTGTATTACAATGATGGCAGAATCACACTCTGCCATTTTTGTTGTCCAATTGATCGATATAGAGACAACTGAAATCTTTATATGGGGTTACCTATAGATCCAATTACCTGCAAGTAATTAGATGACATCTAACACACCTGTGTGAGCTACTATATTAAAGCTGAAGTGGATGCTGCAATTACCGCCTGACGAAGCAGATCAGTCTGCAAAGCACGTTGTGGTAAGAGTACTGTGGACACTTCATGCTGATCAGCCCGTTGTCTAAATCGCCAGTTGACCTAAGAGAGAGACTGTGAATCTGGGCGCCGAGCACATAACAGCACACGTGTCGCGCAGTACGGCACATACGCGGAAGTAGCAGAGCAGAGCAAGACGGAGACACCACTCGATCCCAGCGTGCGGGATAGACTGCCTCGAGCTCGGCGTTGCTTCCCTTCTACTCACGGACGGGGCAGCATGGTATGTACCACTTACGGATCTCACTGGATAACAGATTCATTATGTGTAAGTTGATACTTGTTATTTGTGTTCACTTTTAATTCTTCAGCCTTGCTGTGCTCCGTGCTTTTTATTTTGTATGACTGGTCTACCTGTGGAGTAATCCTCAGTGGATCTTCAGTGGAGAAGGGGAATATCTCCACGCACAGAAGCAGCAGAGGGAAGGAGTTGGTTTATACCTGAGACTGTAGGAAGCATCAGCGTGGATCATTAACCCCCTTTTTTTTGCGCTTATTATATCTTTCTATCTCTGGGTAACAGATACGCTGGCTGGCACCTGCAGCAACAATGATGCAGTCTTACAGTTAACTCATAAGCTAGCGTGCAAGTGGTTAGTATATTTCAGTTAGTGGTAATTGCAGGGCCGCCAACAGGGGGGGAGATCCGGGACTGCTGTCCCAGTACGTTAGGGAGCCCACGCACCCAGCGGTTACCCTAATATGTGTCAGGTCCGCAGAGGCCCCTGTCAGAGTGGGGAGATGTAGAGATGGGCGAAATTGTCAAAAATTAGTTTCCTGGAATTCTGCAAATTATTTTGGCAAAATCTGTTCCGCACACCAAAATATGCATGCGGATTTCAAACGTGAAAATCCAGGCGCATTCATTCAAATTTGCCACTGACTGCAATCCGGACGGGTTATTTTTTAGAATCCGTTTGCAGATTGTTGGGGGGGGGGCATGTGAGGGAGTAGGGTGAGGAGAAGGCGAGAGAGGGAACAGGAACAAGAGGGGGAGATTTCTAATTGTATTAGCATTCAGTTGTATATATATCCCCTCAAACATCCCTCCAAATAAATTAGGGAGACCTGCCTGTGCTGAAAAAGAAGCATACCTGAGGTACCTGACTGGGAGATATGCTAATGGCTATGCAAAGTATATTTAAATAAGTCCCAACACACACTTTCTAAAAGAATGACATGCCAAACTAATAACTAGAATGGTGTCAGACCAAACAGGACTAAAACCCACAAACATTGATTTTCTAGACCACGGCTCTAGCAGTGTGAGCTAAAGCAGCTAAGGGTTAGCACCACTGTCACAGCTGTGCTGCAAGATCTTTTTAATGGTGTGTGTAAGAAAACATGTTTTATTTCATCTCTATTAGAATATGAAGAGAGAGAAAAGGCAATCCTTTAGATGAGGTGTACTCCTAAAAACTCTGAGTAGGTAAAATACCTCTTAGAGATGTATAATGACCTAGACAAAGTAATTTTTAATAAATGTACAATTAAAAACAATGAGAAAGGACCGCAAAAGATCTGCAAAATAGAGGATACATTAATGTAATACAATGTATCCGTGATGTATTAACCTAACTAAGTGAGTTCAAAAGTTACACATTGATTAAGAGACAGAATGAAGGGAATAATAGAAGAAAACGTAATTATAAAAAGCACAAGATCAGAGAGTGCTCAAACCACAGTGTGTACTGGTCCCAGTACTGAGACCTCGGACTTAGTGGTAACTTAAGCAAAATGATAAGCAATGAACCAAGCCTGTATATTTATATTTGCAGAACAAAAAACTCCGGATTTAGAGCTGGTTTGATAATGCAGATTGAAGATTCAAAATGCATCCAATCCCACGTTAGCTCCTTCAGAGGTGCAGTCACCCTGAAAGAGGCCCTATCCGCTTAAATAGATGGGTACTTACAGTGGAAGGAATTTAATGCCTCCTGTACAATCTATATAAACGAGATTGCACAGATCTAGTCTAATAAGATGAAAATGTATAACATCCAGATAGTACCAAGAATATTAGTCTACAAATAATAATAGTGCTTTCTTGTCAAACCGCAGTTATAACAGTGTCTGTGTTCTGGTCATCTTTAATTTAATCTCACCTGGGCTCAGTAACTCACAGCCCTAAGTACATATTATTACTTTGTCCTTGAAGTGCTTTCAAGGTTACAATCAACAAAATATCCTTGGAGGCATGCTGTTAGGAGACAGTGTGCACTGCAACCCATCAGCTGGTTTAGCTCACACTGCTAGAACTGTTGTTCTGAATACCAGATATTGTGCGGGTTCAAGTTGTGATCCTGTTGGGTCTGACCCCATTCCTCATAAGATGCCTTAGACTTGTCAACCCAATAATACTGTGTGCTGTGGGAAGCCAGTGTAATCACTTCCTGCAGTTTGTAGAGTTTTATTTATTGTAAAATAAAGTATTTCAGTATGTATCTGGCAGATGGAACAGTGACTATTTTTGTCCCTGTTCTGTTATACCGTAGCTATTGTTGTGCATATCCGTCATGTAGCACTAACACGAGTGTACATAGCTGTAGTAGCTCCCTCCCCCTGGCTTCCTTTAAAAGCAGACCACTTCCTGGTTGACAGTTTAATCTTCCTTGTGGAGCACACCTGAGATATGCTAATCGCTAGATTAGCTACATGTATGAGCAGTGAGTAGCTCAAAAGTAAAATGTGACAGGTACACTCCCTATCAGCTGGTTTAGCTCACACTGCTAGAGCAGTGGCAAAGATAGGCAGTAGTTGTGGGTTCTAGTCAAGTTGGGTCTGACACTGTTCCAGTCATTAGGTTGGTATAGAAATTATTTTAGAAAGTGTGGGACAGGATTCATTTAAATATACTTTGCATTGCTATTAGCATATTTCCCAGGTATGCTTCTTTTTCAGTAGAGGCATGTCTCCCTAATTTATTTAGAGGGACGTTTGAGGGGCTATACATATGTACAGTGTTCGACAAACCTATACATTTGCTCGCCCCGGGCGAGTGGATTTAACCCCCGGGCGAGTAAATATTGGCCCAAGCAGCACACGTTTGGTACTAGGTGGCGAGTAGATTTTTTTGTGTGGCGAGTAGATTTTTTGGTGATTTGTCAACCACTGCATATGTATATACAACTGGCGACTACAAATAAAATTAGAAAGGTCTCTCTGTGTGAAAAATTCATCTGGGAACGGATTTCTCTTTGCCTCTGAAAGAAAAAAAAATCTGCAATTGCAGATTTCTTTGTTGGAGAGTGATCCGCGGATCAAAGGAACCCCCTGATCCGAGGCAGATCCAAATTTGCAAAAAGAATGCGCTCCGTCACGCGCGCCCACTAT
Source organism: Ascaphus truei (assembly GCA_036426205.1). Lineage (NCBI taxonomy): Eukaryota > Metazoa > Chordata > Amphibia > Anura > Ascaphidae > Ascaphus > Ascaphus truei. Next base: position 284,867,123 of record CM071569.1, read on the forward strand.
AAACGCGGCCTAGCGTTCCTCTTCAGGCCAGTGTATGCCAATGAGCCGGCACATTTATGCAAAGGAGGAATTTATGGCTAATGACTTATTCACATGCTATTCACTAAACTCCGATACCTGCCAATGTCGGGCTACCGCCAACAAATAGCGCCATTTTGTATCCCCCGGCTGGTGACAGGCCTATTTGGTCTATGTATACCCAACAGGTATAGTAATGATAAGATTAATCAACCTGGAATATGTGATAAAAATACATTATATTAACAATGTTGCACTTATATTAACACCTTAGAAGCCTAAGTGGCCAGCTAGTCATGGTCAATGTCGCGAACACTTGGGTTACTAAAGGGTTAATGTTTTCGCACTATGGTTTCTGCGTTGTATTTGTAGGGTGTTCATGTTGTATGTTAACCCCTTTGGCGCCCGAAGACATTACTTTGCAATACATCGGTAGCCTCAGGCATCACAGGGGTTACGATTTCTGTTTGAGGGTTTTGTCAGAAATCCTGTGACATAATCCTACGGTGGAAAAGTGTGACATCTCTCCCAATTCCACAGCTACATTGCTAGTGCTAATTAACACCGATTTCTACGAGTTAACACTTTTGGGGAGCACGCCAGGGATTGAGAGCCCAGTTAACACCATTTTCCGGTATACAAATAAAAATAAATTTAGCAACCCATATATGAATAAATCATTCTCCGTGTACACAGCGGTAAGTCTAAGCATCATCCCCACAATCCCAGTTTATTTGTGTTTTTGAACGCCTAATTTTAATGCAGCAATGTAAACTTTTAGTCTAGTATAGTATAGAATGTAGTTTATAGTTCTGTAACACTGGGTCCCTTCTCACATAAAGAGGAGGCCTGAAACTAATCAATCTGCAAGGAGGAATTTAGGATGTGCCCCATAGAAATATATTAGGTACGACAAAGTACTTCATACCATTTATAACATTACACAAGTATCACACGGATAGGGTTGCCAGGTGGCTTCTCCAAAAATACCAGACACAATGGTGAAAGGTGCGACACACTCAAGACACACACACACACACCTCTCTCCCCGTTCCATGCTGTTTCCTCCTCTCCTTGGCCCCACCCTCAGGCTCCTGACACCTCCTCCTGATTGGCTACTGCTGAGTAATGCAGCCAATCAGGATGGAGGAAGCTGCATAGCCACCAAGCAAGAGCCCTACTCTAAGAAATCCGTGGCCCCCCAAGCCGGTCAGGTCACTATGCCCAGAGAGATAATACCGGTATACACATACACGCCCAGAGAGGTAATACCAGTATACACATACACGCACAGAGAGGTAATACCGGTATACACATACACGCCCAGAGAGGTAATACCGGTATACACACACGCCCAGAGAGGTAATACCGGTATACACATACACGCCCAGAGAGGTAATACCGGTATACACATACACGCTCAGAGAGGTAATACCGGTATACACATACACGCACAGAGAGGTAATACCGGTATATACATACACGCCCAGAGAGGTAATACCGGTATACACATACACTGGCGACACACTTTATTCGAGCTCGGCTAGTCCCACGAATTCGGGTATACCCGGGTGTATTGAGGTTTGTGACTGTTTTCTGCCCGAGTGCATTGGGTTATTTTCCAGGCAGGGATTGAAGCATTTTATTCCCGCTGGCTGCAATACTGCACAGTATATATATATATACTGCATTACAATTCATGAATTTATGCCATCTGGTAGACACGCGAAGCATTGCAGCCTATTAAATCCTAATCATTATCATTTAACAGATCAGCCGCCCGTCAGCCAGGCATGAACCCAGGCTGGGAAGGCAAATGCAACGGGGCTTGTCAGAGGTGAGGAGCGGCGCATTCCAGGTATCTGCCAGGTACATACTGGGTATTTGCTCGAATAAAGTGTGTCGGTGCAGTACACGCCCAGAGAGGTAATACCGGTATACACATACACGCCCAGAGAGGTAATACCGGTATATACATACACGCCCAGAGAGGTAATACCTGTATACACATACACACTCAGAGAGGTAATACCGGTATACACATAAACACCCAGAGAGGTAATACCGGTATACACATACACGCCCAGAGAGGTAATACCGGTATACACGTACATGCCCATAGAGGTAATACCGGTATACACATACACACCCAGAGAGGTAATACCGGTATACACATACACACCCAGAGAGGTAATACCGGTATACACATACACGCCCAGAGAGGTAATACCGGTATACACATACACGCCCAGAGAGGTAATACCGGTATATACATACACGCCCAGAGAGGTAATACCGGTATACACATACATGCCCAGAGAGTTAATACCGGTATATACATACACGCCCAGAGAGGTAATACCGGTATACACATACACGCCCAGGGAGGTAATACCGGTATATACATACACGCCCAGAGAGGTAATACCGGTATACACATACATGTTCAGTATTACCTCTAATTTTTTTACTGGAGACAGTGTCCAAATACAGGACAGTCCGATTCAATACTGGACACCTGGCAACCCTACACACAGGTTACAAAGGCCTGTGTTATTACCTAAAACACCACACATACTGGTGAATCCAGATGCACACAAGCAAAGTGTAGTTCCTTGCACGTATCACCTGAAGCATTGGGCAATCTATATAGCAAAATCTGAGTTAAAGAAGAAAGAACCAACAACCCCACTCAAGGACAGCTGTTTTAATCAATGCGATTCAGCTTAAAGCAACTACCCACTCTACTCACCATAACAAGTAAATGTTTATTTTACTTTTAGCATTAAAAAGTCCCATTGTTGCGGTTTCTGACATTTCATCATTAAATTCTGGATATATCAGTAGATGAAAGCTCTGCTCGCCGGGAGGTTAAAATGGCCACCGCCACTGCCACTCAGTAAGACAACAGGGGTTGTCGTGGTAACAACGAATGCCAAAGAAATCATAAACAGGTGAGAACTCCGCAAAAAATGAGAATTCAGCATAAAATAAACTATAAGCTTACGTTATTAATTAATTTGGGGGGCGGGGAGTTTGGCGTTTCTGCGCATGCGTGTTCTATGAAATCTGTATGGAACGCACATGCTAGTCATAAACACACAATAAGGTTATTTAAAAAAGAGAAAAATATGGGGAATGATATGTCAAGAATAGGTACTATAGGAGATTCCAGATTATGTTTGTAAAAAGATGCTCACAGTACTCCTGATACATACAGTTGTGTGAAAAAAAAAGTACACCGTCTGAATTCTATGGTTTTACATATCAGGACATAATAACAATCATCTGTCCCTTAGCAGGTCTTAAAATGAGTTAAATACAACCTCAGATGAACAACAACACATGACATATTACACCGTGTCATGATTTATTTAACAAAAATAAAGCCAAAATGGAGAAGCCATGTGTGATAGGGGTAGGTTATAAGGGTAGGTTATTGGCTCGCCTGGTTTCTGCTTTACAGACCAGTTCCCTGGAGGTGTATGGCTTCTCCCTTCAGTACAGAGCCCCTACCAATTCTCCAATTAGCATAAAGGTATTATACACCCCATTGCCAGTCTCCACATCACCCTCCACTGAAGAGCAGGTGAGTATCTGGCTGACAGACAGAAGAGATGTGTGTCAGTATTAATATTACACACCAGGGTATGTGCACGCCTGCAGCTTACCTTTATAATAAGGGAACTCTGATACTGGCTTTGGCCAGCTTTTAATGGCACTAAATCACAAATAAGCATATGCTTCATGTATTTAAACCCTCCAGGGCATTTTCACATACCTCACAAAGTTTAGTCCACAGGACAATAAGTTGCATATACTCAGTGTGGGGAGCTGCTAAACGGAGGTTACCGTGACGAGGTTGGCGGCTTGAATTATGTTTTGATCAAATGATGCAACCAAATGACTCCTTTGTCACACAGACACAGGTTCTAAATGTAAACATGTCACTAGTATACGGTATTTTAGCCCAAATTGGTCGCAGCACAGGATCTGCTCTTTGTTTCCCATATATGTAAGGCCAGTCCTTTTACCAGCAGCATACTTCTAAAGGGAGGAGCGGTAATATGTAGTCTTCTTCTACTTGGTGTCTGACATGAGAAGGTTTCCTCCAGTGTCCCTGTGCTATGGTTGCACTGACTCATCTATGAGGAAATGAACTTGTTTACCCGAGATATCCCAAGGAGTTGGACATCTCAAAGGTACACAAGTCCATCTCCACATACAGTAGATGAGTCAGTGCCACCGTAGCACAGGGACACAGGAGGACACCTTCTCATGTCAGACGCCAAGTAGAAGAAGAGCTGAAGAGATTAGAAGAGCAAGATATAATTGAGGCGATACAAGGCCATACCCCTTGGGTATCTCCCATTGCCATGGTCCCAAGTTCTCGGTTATACTGAAAGACTTCACTTCTTCCAAGCACACTTGCTAGACACAGGTAAGTATGAACCAAACTTATTTATTCAGCATAACAGAGTATTTATAGCTTTGTCTCAGGAGCTGCATTGAGCTGTGTCTAACTGCAACAACAGCAGGTTAGAACTCCCCTACTTTACAAGATGGCTGCCATCTTGTCCACCTCAGTCATTTCTCTTCAAGGAACAGTACTTGCGTGTACTGCATATCTACAAAGGTAAACTTCCCGCTCCTCTACATGCTATTGAGTCTCTGTGTGTAGAAGTCATGTGTAAGCACGGCGAGGCATGACATGAGCTGTTCATTTAACGCGCCAGATGAAATCATCACCTTTACCTGACGTGGGGGACTTGCAGCGCTCCATCTCCAGGGACACGGGGCTGTCTGTAAGTTCCGTCAAACCTGAAGACAAAACACAAGTCAAAACGATAGCATGAAACGAACGACAGAGCGCGTTTAAAAGGCGCAGTTCCCACCCACACTGCCTATTGTGAAAGTGAGCTCCGTGTACTGCCGAGTGCCGAACAATTGGCGGCCCACATCTCACGGGATCGCTTGTTTTAGGGGTCATGGGGTCGCGGGCATGCCGCCATGATGCGAGAGAAGTGGAGAATACTCGCCTTCCGTTTTCCAACCGCGTTTACGGTGGGAAAACAAGCGTTTCTAGCACGATGTAACCCAGGGATGGTTATTTAGCAATAGCATACATGGCAGCGCGAAGGGAAAGAACCGGAGAGGGAAATAATGTGCAGTATTGTGAAGAAATATTTGAAAAAATAAGCATGCGGGGGGAACTGCCCCTTTAAATAACCCCGCAGAGAATGCTGCTGTTTCCATTGGTTTCGCCATTCAATTCCTCCTACACTTACCATGCTGATCCGAGAAAGAAACCACGCTATACTGTTCAAATGTGTAGGGGGAAAAGTGAATCAATGTGCGGGTGGAATAGAGGCCTCGGGCGGAGGGGAGCGTGCATTAAGCAGAGCTAATCAAAATTCATCTGCAGCATTAAATGCCGGGTCTTATACTGTTACCACAGCGGCGGCAAACTCCAGTCCTCAAGGGCCACCAACAGGCCAGGTATTAGGGATATGATATCCCTGCTTCAGCACAGGTGGCTCAATGAGTCTACAACTGAGCCACTCATTGAGCCACCTGTGCTGAAGCAGGGATATGCTGAAAACTTGTTGGTGGCCCTTGAGGACTGGAGTTGGCCACCTCCGTGTTACCAGCCATAGTGAAAAACTGGCACAGATGTAAAGACGACCCCAGCTGAAGCGGAGGGCAGTAAACATTGATGATGCAGAGAAGATGAAAGCTATTTGTTATACACTGTTATTCGGAGATAAAAAGAATATGGCTCCTTCCCCCTAGCATTGTTTATTAGGTAACTTGCACCAGTGAGCAGAACAAGTTGCTTAGAACAACATTTTGTTTCCAGCTTTTATTGCCACTGGTTCCCATTAACGTTACTATTTAACATCTTCTCTGCCGCAGGACTGGTCGCCCAGTGTGTTTAACCCATCTACTTCAGCACAGGGTAAAAGGATGAATGGGATGTATGGGATCTGTCCGCATTGGATTTACTGAACGCGTGACAATGTACAGATGCTGTACGTAGCACATGCGGAGTAGCTCGTTTAATGTGATATATCTAGTGGGGTGCCGGGATAATCTGCCTTCTCTCTTCTTTGTAGAACTTGACGGCAGATGATCCACCGGGGGTGCCCCCCCATTTTCCTATCTGCGGTAAAACCTCAGTCCCTATTGGATTTGTTGGCTTTTTTTTTAGGTTTGAGTTTGATACATCACCCAGAGATTGGCATTAGGACGGCACAGCTGTCTCCTGAGCTTGATACTGTAAATAGAACTCTTGGTTGCTTATTCTGTGAGCTCTGTTAGCGCTCTCCCGAGCGCTCTGCATGGAAAGCCCCATTGACTTGAAAGGGGCTTCCTGTGCAGATCGCACGGAACAGCGCTAACGAAGCCTACAGAATAAGCCCCTTGGAGGTAAATAAAAAAAATCTAATTTGTGTGTTGGGATTCGATGTCTGTCCTGTCGAGTAGTTAAAGTAACCTCTTATTGAAGGGAGGCTTCTTTGCGGGCTGCTGGAAATCGGGGAGCAGGCGCACAGGAATCTATGATTTATAGTGTTTTGTAGAGCTTAGGGCATCTTCTATATTAGGGGTGGTCAACTTCAGTCCTCAAGGGCAACCGAGAGGTCAGGTTTCAAGGATATCCCTGCTTCAGCAAAGGTGGATCAATCAGTGGACTGAGCCACCTGTGCTGAAGCAGGGATATCCCTAATACCTGACCTGTTGGTGGCCCTTGAGGACTGGAGTTGGCCACCCTTGTATTATTATATATATTTAGGGGTAGATCCTTAGAAGTCTGTGAAACACAATGATACGTTCATTTGGGTTAACGTATCTTTAGGTGCTAACGGGTATCTTCCTAAGTCGATCTGTTTTTTTAAGTAGAAACGGCCTCCCTTTAAGTTTAATGGACATTTGGGCTAATGATATGTAAGAGAGGTGGGGACCGTCTCAACGCATATCCTCAGTAGTCCGTTAAAGAGGGAAATACCGCTTTGGTTGATGCATACAGTAGCTACACTGCACCTGGCATTAGTTGCTGGAAGCCAGGTATCAGACAATGAATTGGCCTTGTCCAGGGTCCTGAATTGGCACATTTTGGCTTCCTATATTCCCTTAGTAACTTTAGGTCAGATAACTGTGTGGTTAAATAAGGTTTATTATGTCATGTAGGTGAGTCTCTGTGTCTACTTTGCCACACTTCTTACATTTTAGGAAATATAGGGTCAGATTCATCAAGCACCGGTATCGGTTAGCACACTCGATGCAGCGTTAATTCCTGTTCAAGTCAATGGGCATTACCACCGGATTGGGCGTGCTAACCCGGGAGAGCGCAAACTTTTGCTGCTGCGCCCCCCTATATTTCTTACCCCGGCTCTCACTCCCCCCCCCCGCCTACCTTACATCCGCGTCAAATGACGCTGCAGGGTCATGTGACATCACGCCACGTTATTTGACGCCGCGTTGCCATGGCGACGCTTCACAGCCGTCTGAATCCGGTACGTACAGGTTGCAGGGGCCTCACGTGATTGGGGAAGAACGCGGGTCCACTGCAACTGCCTGCGCCCCCCCTCCCCCCTCCTGAAAAATCTCCCACCTTCCTGGGGAGCGCGCCCCCAGTTTGCTCACCCCTGTGCTAACCCATAGTGGAGATTGATGAATCGACCTCCGTGATCAGGAAAGGTGGAAGATCTTCTACAAACTGCTGTGTTCTGCACATGATTCATGGGTTCAGTAACCGCTCAGGTCATTTTTGTCACTGCCTGACCATGCTCCTCATATACCTGGCAAATCAGGAAATTACTTTCTACAGAAACTGCAATTTTTTTACGATCATCCATATCTGCTTATTTTCATTGAAAAACTAGTGCAGTAAAAGGGTAGATTTATTTATTTATTTATAAAATGTGTTACCAGGAAGTAAAACATTGAGAGTTACCTCTCAAGTATGTCCTGGGCACAGAGTAATCATGACAGATATACATGGTTACAAATACATAGTTACATTAAAAGAGCAAGGTTAGTATAAGGACAGGCAAGCACATATTTCGTTTTGTTATTTACCATGGGGATTTGCCAGAGCCTGGAATCTGTGAGGCATAGTTTATCTACAACATGTAGCAAGTCAGCACTGATACAATGTAACATTAATTAGCGGAGACCATGCACATCTTGCTTTTTGAGAGTATACTTAATGTTATCATTATGTTGTTTACTTGTTTAAGGACTTCCTTTTTTGTAATCATTAACAAACACATGCAGCTGTTTTTACAACAGTGCAGTTGTTGCATCCACTTAAACAGATGCCACCAAGGATATTAAAATCTCTAAATATGGTTATTACAGATAAAAAAAAAATACATTTGAAATGCAATGCCTGTGGCTATTGTAAATTGGAACCAGAAATGTAAAATTACTTGTACTTGTTGAGTATACGAACAAAAATATAACTACGGGCAACTGTCAGCTTACACGGGACACGGGTGCTGAATTTGTGACCTAAATACACCTAATGATCTTGTTAGGAGATTTCCCAGCATGGCTTAGTGTCTGTGCTGCAACTGTGCACATTACATTTTTGGAGGACTGTGACATTTGGCAATGGACCAAAACTGATTCTTTTTCTTTATGGGCTTCCAAAACCTCACTGGTTCTTTCTGAATAGGTCACGTCTGTAGTGAGGTCTAGTACTGTGTGGTTCTGAGCTTGCCGGGACTGCGCGTGTTTGTAAATGTCAATTGGTAACAATTGTTTGGAGGTCTCTGACCTCCTCCTTCCAGGGTTTAAGCTCCCCCCAGCCCACTTTTTAATAGCCGGTCTTGTGATGTCCCTGTGAATGACCCGTCTATTAAGACTTCTCCCTCTATCAGAGAGGTAAAGAGAACGTTTGCAGGTAGTGTTAGGACCTGTTAAAAAAGGGTATACCCTCGCATGGTGCGCAAGCTTAATGCTTTGGCCTAAGAATTTAACTAAGTGACCCTCACGTATGAGAAGAAAAACAGATCAGTATTTAACTACAGATATGTGATTTGCCATATTGGATGTAGCACTGGGTCTCTCTGTCTTTTGTTACATACATGAGGTCAGTAACACTCCTTTTGACACAAATATATATGGTGTGGTGGGTTTGCGTTCCGAGCTTGCAGGTTCTGAGAAGTAATCCGGTGGCAATGTATTTATGGATTTGGACTACTTCTCAGTCATGTCGCCTAACATTTTCTTGCCTACTTTATCTAAACAAGCATCTATATCCCTTATTTACGATGGGCGACAAATGCAGTTTCAGTGAAGAGAATACTCCCCACTCCAGCATTGTCAAATATCTGGCAATGTAGAGTGATAGGTCTGTCACTTGTAACGCTGTCCTTGTATTTATCATTAAATCAGAAAGGAGATTGCAATACTGCTTTGGAATAGGCTGGTGAATGATTCATGTTGCATCTTACATAATGTAACATATAAACATGTGATGTACGATTTGTAATCTACAGAGAGAGAACCCAGGGCTGAATTATGAGTTGGAAGCATAAAAATCGGCACAATCAAACTTTTATTATCCCGTTTATGGGTGATCCATAATGCTGTGTGGATACCCGGTAAGATGTCGGTGGGGAAGGAGTTAATAACATAATCAGGTGGCAGAACTGTGTTCCGTTGACGGAGTTTGTTTCCCCGGCTGATTGTATTACTTCCTGAAACATATCGTATGTAGCATGTAGGAGATTCAATTACATGACACATTGAGAAGATTAATCGAGTCTGAAATAGCGATGGTAACACTTCAGTCACGTCCCCGATTGTATCTGGGCATCAATAATGCAACAAGGCAAAGGAGAAAAGAAAAGCCACACAGTTTGCGGTCTGCCTATTTTCACTTTAACTTGTGTGTTTGGCTGGGAAATTGGCCAGCGATGGACATTCTGGGTTTGCATAAATGATTATGTGGCTGTGTGGGCAGAGGTCAATCACATGGACATCCTTTTTCCAGTTCCTTTTCTAGTTCTTGGGATGAAGCCCGGTGGTGTTTATATCGATCGATCAGCTAACCATTATTTTTCTCAAACTGTGAGGGATGAACACACATTGTTCTCACTGTGCCGGTGTATGGTTAAAATAATCTGAATATCAAGGTGTCTGGCACTAGGACCTCTGAAGTGTTAGTAACATGCCCCACGGTGCTGGGGATAGTCAATCTTGTTACAGTACATCTCTACAGCTGCAACTGCCAGTTGTAGACTGCATGCCTTGAGAAGTCTGCACTTAAACCCATCCAAATGATTGCAGCTAGCGGAGAGCTATATTAAAGCAAATACAATAGTGAAATACTAATGATTTTGTCATCCAACGCGTTTCGTAGGTATAACCTACAGCTGCAGCCGCTGGTTTTAGACCATATGCCATGGAAAATCTGTGGCTATTGCGAGATTCTTACAGCACGCTGCGATTTACCTGCAGCCAAACGAATGGCCCATCGAATTAACACAGCGGGGATCCCTGAATTTGAGTGGGACTCACGCTGGATTGGAGTCCCAATCAAACGCAGGGAACCCCCGCTGTGTTAATACGATGGGCCATTACATCCTGCTGTGGACAACCTCACGAGTTACTGCGAGATGGTCACAGATTTTCCTTGGCAAGCAGTCTACAACCAGCAGTTGCATCTGTATGTCTCACTTCTTATCTTTACAGAACAGTCAGAACAATGGGAAATAAATATTCATTCATAAGAAATAGTTTCCTCCTTAAAACTGGAAATATGTTTATATAGAAAAAGTATGCCAAAAATAGGACTATTTGCTTTGCTTTTTTTTGTTTATCCACTTGGCAACATCAAACCTTTGATTGAAAAAAGAAAAAAAATCTGAAGAAACCGCAGTGGCCTCACTTAAAATAAGACCTTACCCTGATAATAAAATGGGTAACACTCTCTTTGCAGTTCCATGTGTAGGGAGGAGGAGGGAAATACGGATGTGATGTGACTTAATAAAGCTGAACTAACTCGGATGTTCCCTGCGTTTGAAGTGAAAAAGAAATGAAGGGTAAACAGGTTGATAAAAGGTATCCAAAAGTATCAATTATTTAGATATTTGGTATTTCACCCGTGTCAGGACTCTTCTATTGGGTACGTATCACCATGTTGTTCGTAGCGCGCCTGAAACCGGCAACACTCTTCTAGTCTATGACAGGCAATGCCAAAGTTCAAATGAAAAGGAAGTGCTTGGCAGATCATGGATAACAGAATTGTAATCTCAGATCAGTGCATTAAACAGCATAACACAATAATAATAAGTACACAACTACACATGCATGGAAAATGTGTTTTTTTCCCGGAAACACATCACAGAGTGCAACGAAGGATGCAATCCTGACCCGTGTGAAAAATACGGAAATAAAAAGCCCCAATGTCCAAGCCCTCGAAGAACTTACTCTGATAAGAAGTACGGATCCGTTTCGTTAAATCTGGGTAAAAATTAGACAGGCCACGCATGCAAAAGTTGTCTGTGGAACATGCCAGCGCATCACCAACATCAGCAGCATCAGCAGCAGGCAGAGGAAAGAAAGAAAACAGTCTACAGTACAGTGAAAGAAAGTGATACTCATAGCCAGCATTTCAAACAGCCATGGTGCACGCCCGCAAAACCCTGTGTTTCTCGTGCTTCAATCAGAGGACGGGTATGGAACTTTTTTTTGGGGGGGGGGGGGAACAAGTGTGTGGTTTGTAGCAACAAAGCAGTTTTGATCATTGAGTATTTCAAGGGTTAAACCAGCAGTGCTGCTTACTCTGCAACTGTGGGATAAAACGGTGGTCTGCAGGTGTGGGATAATGGCCCTTATTTAATATGGCAACACGTGGTGCCACGCACAGTAATCGTTGCTTCTCATTACTCTCAATAGTAAGCTACAATGGGACAGTAGAAGACCCAGGAGTTACATACTGTTAGAAATCTGCTTACTATGTTAAAATGTATGAATGAGATATTATATCAATTGAATGAGACTATGTTGTAAGGTTTAGAATTCATATTTAAGCTAAAAGAGGTGAGTTGCTGTTAAGGTTTAATGCATAACAGATGTTATAGGTTGGCTTAAGGATCACATTTAATACTCTAACATAAGAGTACAGTTCTTTGTTTGGAGAGAGCACGAGGAGAAAGGGGACAGAGTTAGTGATCAATAAATATAGTTGTATCTTGATCAGCTCTCTCTCTTTCTAATACCTCTCTCTGCAAGAAACATCTAAGCTGCAATGTGAGGAACAAAGGTTTCTCTCTCTCTTTGTTCTGTCATTACCATCTGAGAGAGAGCACATGTTATCATTTCCACCTGTAAGTAACACAATAAACCATAACTGTGTCTGCTGGACAACAATTTTCTGACGTATTGGAATCTTTATGAACAAGGAATAAGGTGAAATTATTCTAACATACCATTCTGGGCCTGATCCTACACTGATCAGGAAGCTCACACATGGCGGTTGGGCAAATACATGGCAAGCCAGTTATTTGTATTTCTGTACTGCAGGAGTTACAGGCTCTTCATGTATGACCACTGAGTATTTTAGGTCAGATGGCGGAGGTGTGTTTCTCTGATGCCAACTACTCTGCCACTCATAAAGAAACAAAGAGGATGGCACTGATGTGGTAAGTTACTTGTTACTTCCCTCCCTTCGCCAGCACTAGAACTAATGTCATGGTTGTTACTGAGGTTTAGGAATTCCTCCAGAGCAGCAGAGTGCCCAAGAGGAGCTCAGAAATCTCCCACATAGCAGTTGGGCCACAGGAGAGCTGGGCTTGCAACTAATTACACTGTGGCTCACAATGCATCAAAAAGGACCAATATGCAATGGCCATGGGCAAAGTGAGAAACGTATCAATTTATCTCACAGTTTCAGAGCAAGGTGTACTGCTGTGTTAATGTGTGTCTCAAAATCCTCAACACAATCATTGTTTTCTCTATATCCTGTATAGTTTTTTTTTAAATCGGCGTTTAATTCATGTTCTCATGTTTTCTTCACAGAATACAGACACGGTTTTAAATCAATTTTACAACGTGGCCAAAGTTGAACGTCCCACTCATTGACAGCCACACACATTTTCCCCAAACACAGAACTAGTTACGGTAAATAAAACACATAAATAATGCAGAATCAGTGAAGCAGATTTATTATTATTAAAAAAAGAAGAAGAAGATGCCTAAACAAGAACATAGACAGATCAGTAAAAAAATAATAATCGCCAGAATAGCAAGACCTCGAAGAGTGTTTCATAAAAATGAAAGGCATTGTATTGTTATACAGTATGTACTCAGTCATTGTGTGTAGAACGGAGTATTGAGCCTTTGAGACTTGAGCAATGACAATTAATCACCTTGACATTAGAAAACAAATGTGACTCTTCTTGTTCATGGTACTGATGATTAACTAATTCAATTACTCAATGTGTTTGCACCAACATGAGAGTCTGTTGTTCCAGTATGTTTCTAAACCTGTGTCATTATTCCTGTTGTAAGATTCTTAGCTAATGCTGTCGCTTGGTGGGGATTCAATTTGCAGGAAGTACAAGGACTCGGGGGCATCCCTTAAGGTTGGAAGGAAAAGGAGATTTCACCAGCAACAAAGGAAAGGGTTCTTTACACTAAGGGCAGTTACAGTGTGGGATTCATTACCCATGGAGACTGTGATGGATTTGATTTGTTCAAATAAAGGCTGGACATCTTTAAGGAAAGGTATACAGGAATATACAAATAAGTAAACATGGGAAGGATGTTGATCCAGGGAGTAATATGATTGCCATTACTGGAGTCAGGAAGGAATTAATTTTTCCCCTTGTGTGATTTCATTAGATAATGTTGCACTGGGGTTTTTTGTTTGCCTTCCTCTGGATAAACTACAAATATACGAGAAGTATCTGTCATCTAAATTCCACATAGGTTGAACTCGATGGACACAAGTCTTCTTTCAACCTTATCTACTATGTAACTATGTAATACTATGTAATTTTAAGGCCACTAAAAGTGAAGATAGAAAATTATACTAATGTGCAAATTGTTGAACTACAAATAAAAATGACAATACATGCTTCATATGCTTTGGTAAATGTTACTTGCTCAAGGATAAAGAATGAAAGGCGAGTTCTATTTTTCCTGGTGTTGCGGTTAAGGTCTCTGGTGTCCCCGCATGGTGTAGAACTGTACAAAACAGATTGGAAGAGGCATATATTTTGTATACAGGGGGTTAGGTATGAAAAGTTCCCAGCTTGAAAACTAGGGCAGAAAGATAACACCAGAACGGTAAAAAAAAAAATGTTTTCATTCCATACATCTGGTACTATTTTTTGCTCTGCTTTTTGCTTGAGTTTTGCAGCCAGGAGACCTAATAGATAATCCCCATTGTATTGTGTAAATTGCACTCATTTCAATGCAATTTACATACTGTACGCCGGCTACAAAACAGATGCAAGAAAGCAAAATCCTTTAGTCATTGTGCTGGTTTCCTGATGTGGTTTATATTAATCAGGACCATGTTTCCTGACATCTAATTGCAAAAATACATTTTCACAGACAGATTTAATAAGTCTGCAAATAAAGGCCGAGCTGGAAACTGCTTTTTAATGTTACATAAACCAGATTGGAAAGGAAGTCACAGCAAGGAAAGACAGGGAGCAGGAGGGTTGTGATGGATGGAGCACTTCTTATTTTGACTCGTGTCAGCGCTACGGTGCAATGATTATATTTTTGGCCTGTAACCTTTGGCTTTGTCTGATGTGCCATTTTTCTATCACTGCCGTAGATCAAGAAGCCCGCAGCTCAGAGACGACCACGTCTGACATGTAGCAATGAGCCGATGTGTTGCTTATCAGAGGAGAGCCCTGCATCCAGCCGTACGTACAGATACACTGGCGACACACTTTATTCGAACTCGGCTAGTCCCACGAATTCGGGTATACCCGGGTGTATTGAGGTTTGTGACTGTTTTCTGCCCGAGTGCATTGAGGTATTTTCCAGGCAGGGATTGAAGCATTTTATTCCCGCTGGCTGCAATACTGCACAGTATATATATATATACTGCATTACAATTCATGAATTTATGCCATCTGGTAGACACGCGAAGCATTGCAGCCTATTAAATCCTAATCATTATCATTTAACAGATCAGCCGCCCGTCAGCCAGGCATGAACCCAGGCTGGGAAGGCAAACGCAACGGGGCTTGTCAGAGGTGAGGAGCGGCGCATTCCAGGTATCTGCCAGGTACATACTGGGTATTTGCTCGAATAAAGTGTGTCGGTGCAGTACAGCAAGAACCTCTGAACGTGATACAATGAGCCTGCTTAGCAGCAGCTACCATGGGAATCAAGTGAGCCAGATACTTGCTGGCCTTTGTTGTTGCAAAAAGTGATAACCTCTTCCTGCGTGGATTGGCCCGTTGGGGTCTAATACGGTGCATTCACTCTTATATGTGTTCATAAAGAAAAGAGGGGTGGGGGCCGTGTTGGTCCTTTCTTCTATGTAGTAACAAAGGAGGGTGAGGGAGTAGTACCTTTTATTGGACCAACACAAAGTGGCTATGTTACAAACTTTCCAACCTCTGAGGGTCCTTCATCAGGATCGGCAGAGCCATATGGCTCCGGGAAGCAGCTGGTGGCCACTGTCTTATGCCTGGCTGCTATCCATTTAACCTGTGTACATTTAGTATAACAGTAGGGAATTGCATGGGATTTCACACTTAGCAGAGTCATAGAAGTCTTGCACGAGGTATCTTTATTTAGCCTGCATAAGGGGTTTGTTTAAATGGCAAGTTGTAGGGTAAGTAGAAATGGTACCACCCCAAACTATGGTTGTTCAAGCTGTATCGAGTCCAAATAGACATTTCGACTCCACCCAATTTCTCGCTAGGCTGTACTGAACGCTATATAATACGCCATCGCACACCAGATAATGTAATGCTATAAGTGATAGCAATAGGCAGGTAGAGGAGAACGGGTGCTACTTATTCGATTTAATTACGTGGTAACTCAGAAAAAAATCGTTTCTGCCCTTTTCTCACACTATTTAGGCTGAAATAGCAACGCTCTGTGAATCGGACCTTTGTCCTTTTCAGCTTATATCTGCGAGAGCGAAGGCGCACGGAGTGATGTTCTCATGCGTTCCTGCAACATGTGGCGACGGGGACACATCGTCATGCAGTGCCAAGCACGGTGCAACCTGCAGACGGGAAGCAGGCAAAACGAACACGGTTACCGTGTACCATACCTGCCGCCAGCTGCTTACTCTTGCGAGGTGATCGTGGCTGTCGCTGGTACGGGTCGCTTGAGCCGTACAGGTCAACAGTTCCCATGCTCAGCAAAGCAGTTTTCTGAATATAATCCACCACAGCCAAGCCGTTGCAATTTCCAAAGGCGACTCTGAAACAGGTGCATGCTGTTATTAGACATAGTTACGCCCAGATAAAGTGGCACTTGTTGTGCACTCTACGAGTATGAATTAGGCCTGACAATGCCTAACCGTGCGAAAAACAGAACCGTATCACCTTCTGTTTCAAACGAGAGATTAATATACCCGGGGGGAAAATGCCAGTTACTTCATAAATACCATATGTCTATTATACAAGCCATTTATTTATTTTTAAGGGTCATCATTTTAAAGCTGCAGACCAAGCAAAAGCCTACATGTGTTTTTTTTTTAATAAATCAGTTGTGCACGATGAGAAAATACTTGTAACATTAAAAAAAAAACAACAACTCTGAATCACATTTTTTATGTATTATAATGTAACAAGCATTTTTCTTGTTTCTATAGCAACAATTTACAAAGTCACAACCCTTTCCTCTTCTGAAATGGGCTGTGGCACACCTCTTGAGCCCTGCCCTCTCTCTAGCAGTGCACCAATTGTATCTAGTGACTGCCTGGTCGCATGCTCTTCCCCACAGAACTTTGCATCTTTGGTCCACATCTGCTGCACTGACAGACATTTAGTGAACCCCCGAGCCAAATCTTCACCGATCGATCACAAGAGAATGAATCGATTGGCAACTTAGCTAATTACTTATCATTGTGAGGACTGTATTGAAGCGCATATTAAAGGGGCATTTTTTTTTTTTAAGTGGCAGCTTTGACGGCTGCTTCAAGATATTTTGTCAGGCAGACTAAAAAATATTTGATGACAATAGAAGAAGGAGAAATCATTGCATTTGTGTGATAAGATAAGCGAGATGAGCTAAAATATAAGCGTTCTTTTTGGTTTGGCGTACGAACGCTAATATTTTTCTAAATACATTCTACACAATCTTAGGAATGGGTTTGATACCCATCAGTAATTGTATATTTCTGATTTAAAAGAATAATAAATATGGCCTTTTCTGTGCTGCTCAATCAGCACCAGGTGACATTATCTGTACACTCACCATGCATCCATTCTGCTGTATTCAATGTATCGTTAGGGCCTACACAGAGCATGGCGAGAGAAAGGCTTAAGCCGGGCTTAGCAAACGGGTAAGCAAAGAGCCCCATTACTCTAACGCGTACTGACCATAACCTGAAAAGGAACTGTGTCTAAACGTCAAACTCTCCCTCCTCCTTACACCCCTGACCTTCCAACGAGGTATTCATAGAGAACAGACAGAACACCAAATGTAATCGGATTTATATTACCCCCTCAAACCCCCCCACCCAAAAAAACCTTCGTTATCTGAAATGTTGTAAAAACCGATTTTATTTAATCGCTTTACGCACTGAAGAGATTCTTGCCTTGTGGTTTTACGTGTCTCTAAAGCGGATTTCCAAACATATAATGATATCAAACATTGTGTGATATTGATCGACGCCTGGTTATACCGTGCGCGCACACAGGATTGGATCGCTGGGGGGAAGCAGTGACGGGAGAGGAGAACTTTCCAGAACGTCTGACAATCAAAGAACTCGGACGTGTAGGTTTATGTGGATTCTACAGATATTCAACGCTGTGCGACTGAAATAAAACTATGCGCAGACGTTCGGTTTTATTAAGGCGTTTAGGACACAAGCCGACATGAAGCGTTTTGTAGGATAAGCTCTCTGGGGTTTATTCTCCTATCTCTGAAGTGAGACAAACCGCTTCTAAAGAGCCCTTTCCGATGGGATTGGCGGGCTGCGCTATTCTGATCGCCCTTCTCGCGTTTCCAATGCGTGTCTAAATGGCTTTTTTTTAGAAGCGGTTATGCTCCGGCTCTGCCAATCCCATTGGTTTGCCCAAGAAGCCTCTACTGTTAATCGCATTTTCTTATGACAATTGCAATTCTCGTAGCTCCGTTATGCAAACCTCTTCTAAAAACTTGCATTTTTTTCCCGCCACCTCAAGGGGGAAAAAGGGGGGGGGGGGAGAGGGAAGATTGGTATCGCAAGTTACACCTACAGCCTGAAATATGGGTTTGGCTGAGAGAGCAAAACCCGTAAGTCAGACTGGGGACGGAGTAAGCCCCACCTACGGTCATTCCGCTTCAAACGCACGTACAATCCGGGCGCTTCGGCTGTTAAACCGGGTGCGGTGTGTCCCTTTTTATAGAAGCGGTTTAAAAGATGCGATTTGCAATAGAGAATAGGGTTTTTTTCCCGCACATTTCATTCCGCTTCTTCGGAACATTCCGATTGGCAACTACGGAGCTTCGAGAATAAGCTCCTGTGTGAGCAAAACCCCACACCCCTCATCGCATAATACGCTGCTTATACTTACGCTGCAGACGTGTTGCTTCGGAATTGCGGGAGCAGTCATTTGTTTAAAAAAGTTCTACCGTGATTTGCAATGATGTAATATATTTATTTATATAATACGCTCACACTACCGATATAGTATAGTAAGGCTTCCCGTCTTCAGTGCCGCGGCCACTCACAGCGGTCGCAGCGCAGAAGTGCGGAAACTATCCCGGGTGCCACGAGCTCGGGACTGTAAGTCTTGCTACAAATGTACATTGTGCTGCAATACATAGTGACGGGGCTGGAAGACAGCTTTAGAAGCCTAACTGAAGACTATTTTGATTTAGGTTTCATGCCTTAAAATATTGTGGGAAAAAAACTGTAGAGCATAAACATACAGTGCACATCTAACTTGAATAGAGGATGAAATCGATACAACTTGCGCTTTGTACTTACAGTCCATAGGCAGAGCTTACAGCCAGGCTGGTAATTTGCTGTGGGGGTTCCCCGTCCACCCACACAAGCTGAATTACAAGCTCCGCTTGGTACCCCGAAGGCATCCTCACCGGGCGACTCTTAACGCTGGGAAGAAAGAAGCGGAGACAAAAAACAAATAGAAAAGGATTACATTAATTGCTCTCTCATTTCAGATGCAGAGTTCTGTAGCTGCAAATCCGCTGTCGGACTAATAGCGCTGTGAAGGACATTCCCGCACAGCCAATCATTTAAAGCTGCTTTTTATTAGGGAGGCTTTCATCTTCTTGTTATTTGTAGGAGCAAGTATACAATACTGTAATTGACGGCGTTAGAATAAATACAAAACTCAGCGTTTAGGGATTATAGAATAATAGAAAAGAAACGGTTCAGAAAGAAAGACATTCCTTCCCTAAAGAGAGGACAACCTTGGTGATGTGTTGGCAGGAAGTAGTCGTGTGTTGGCAGGAAGTAGTTGTGTGTTGGCAGGAAGTAGTCATGTTTTGCTAGTTACTTATATGTTTCTCTTAAAAAGAGGGGTTTCTACTGAAAGACTAGAAGGGGCTTGGTGGATACATTGAGTGGAAGTACACGGAGAACGAGATCAGGAACTGAAAAACGTTGTATTGTGACTGTACACTATCAAGGTCCAATGGGTCAGCAAGCTTAAAGCAGACAACGAAGCAGTGAGCCAGGGGGCAGAGAGTGAGAGTACAGTGTGGGGCCTTCAAAGAGAGGAGGAGAATCTTGTATTATTTAAAGACAGGGTAGAAGGTACGAAAGCTGTGAGTTCGGGGGGAAAGTTGGGAGAATGCTACCTTAAACATGGGTGTCAAGAGAATGCTGGGAGGTAGGCAGAAAGAGTGGGTCTGGGTGAGAATGGCTCAAAGCACTAGTAACGGGGTGTGGGCAGCAATGGGTCTTGGTAATAGTGGGTGTCAGGCAGCAGCAGAAGCACAGAGCAGCAAGTAGAAACATGTTCTTATGAGTAGCCAGTGTGGTAGCTAAGCAGTAATGCAAAAGGACCAAAGGGCAGATGGAAGCAGAGCTTTGAGAGTAGCGGAGGATGTAAACGATGAAGCAATTAGCAAGAGACAAAAAGAGACTGTGGTAAAATAGCAAGCGGAAGTCAAGAATTCAGAAACACAGACAGGGACAAATCAACCAGGCGTGTACACAAAAAGGGGTGTGTGCTGGGCACACGCGTACAAAGTGAAACTTCTTCGCATTTAGTCAATCTCAAAAGTCTTGCAGTCACGTAAAATGATAAACATTAAGATACAATTTCAGTGACAAAATGCAAAGCAGTTTCACTTAGAACGTGTTTGTGTGTGTGTGTATATATATATATATATATATTTGTGAAAACTGTACATAATACCACGCTCCTCCCTATAGAAGTTTGCTGCAGGTAAAAAGATAGGCCTTAACATATAGAAAAACAAAAAGAACGATTCCTGCGCTCCTACCAATTAGGCTAAAATAAAATAATATTCTCATGAAAAAGGGTATTTTGTTAATCCCTTTGGCCAAAGCGTTGGAAGCCTGCAATCCCCACGTCAAGGCAACCCGTTTAATTCAGGTACCTACATTATATATACCTGCATTAAACGGGTTGCCTTGACTGTGGATGCAGGCTTCCAACGCTTTGGCCAAAGGGATTAACAAAATACCCTTTTTCATGAGAATATTATATATATATATATAATATTATATATATAATAATATATGTAATAGTTTGTCTCATGGACTGGTGAAAAAAGTGTAAAAGCCCTGAAGGGGATAAATAAAGCATGAGCTTATCTGGGTAGTGCAATTAAAATCTGGTTAAAGCCAGTATCATACTTACCTTTACTATGGAGGTAATCAGGGTGCACAAATTCCCAGGTGTGAATATAATAAAACTTACACATATACATCTCTCTGTCAGCCTTACACATTCCCCTACCATTCAATGGAGGGTGATGTCCAGACTGACACTGGGGTGTATTATACCTGCACTAATTGGAAAATTGGTAGGGGCTCAGTAACTGCCATGTAAAGCAGATGAGCCAATAAACCTACCCCTATGATGTTTCAGGGATACTATATTTAAAATGCACTATGGGAGTATGCAGCAAGGAAAAGGATTGCCTAATATTAGTGAGACGCTGTACATAATATCGCGCTCCCACCTATAGAAGTTTGCTGCAGGCAAAAAGATAGGCCTTAACATATAGAAAAACAAAAAGAACGATTGTGTCGGGGAGTATTTAACCCTCTCTATCTCAGCAGCCATGGAGTGCAACTACTAGGGATCTTTTGGGAGATTCTGTGGTCTCCTGGTTGTGTGTTTATCTGAAGCAGGGTTATCCTGGAAACCTAAGCTGTTAGTGGTCATGGAGGACGGGAGTTGCCCACCCCTGGACTAGCAGCTGGGCTGTTCCTTTGCCAAATATGCTATAGAGAGAACAGACTGATTATGCTCCCATTGGTCAGTTATGGATTGCTGGGTTTGGTTGAGCTCCAGACATGACCACTTGACCTGGCTACATTAACCTGACCTAGTTCCTGTTGTTAGTACAACAACGTAGTTTATTGAAGTGAAACTTCTTAGCTGACGGTGGCTCATTGGAAAATTTCACAGGGTAAAATGGGTTGAGCTGTGACTTACTTTGAAACGGAAGTAGCTACTGCGCATGTGCAGATTGGCGCTGGAGAAGGGGGCACAAGTTCTCAGTAGCACTGTCTGCACTGGCCCTAAATCGGGAGTGTGTGCTCGCCATGCCCGCACTCCTCCTGCTTACCTGCTCACATCAGACCTCAGGCTCTCGTGCTCTACACACAGCCCTACACACAGCACAATGCTAGACATTGTGTCGGGGAGTATTTAACCCCCTCTATCTCAGCAGCCATGGAGTGCAACTACTAGGGATCTCTTGGGAGATTCTGTGGTCTCCTGGTTTTGTGTTTATGTGTAACACCATTCCTATGCACCGGCGGTGCTTTGATTGATTATTTATTACACTACTGAAATTGGTGAGCGGACAACCATAAGTTAAGCTATATAACCCTGCTTCAGCACAGGTGGCTCAATCAGTGGCTCAGTGTTCGATCGAGTCACTGATTGAGCCACTGGTGCTGAAGCAGGGATATCCTGACCTATTGGTGGCCTTTGAGGACTGGTGTTGCCCACCCCTGTGCTAATTAGCCCCGGTTTCTGCTTCTGGTCCCAGAAGACCTTGTAATGGAAAATAATCAGAGCACGCATGCACGTCTTAATGGCAAAAGGAAACGAAGGAACACGATTTATGAAGCAAATAAGAGAGAGAGGTGCAGACGGTGCTTAGGGGACTGGACAGATTGTACTTTTATCAATGGTGAAGGAGAACGGTGCTGGTTGAACTTAAAGTATAAGGAGTTCTTTCTTACAAATAACTAGTTTAATGTGACAACATGCCACCCAGGATATATTTGTACTGTACAGCATGTCATTATAAAGCGGGTAACTGAATCAAATGAGGTCGTTACCAGGACACTGGGTTTAATGGAAAGAGGATGGGAATCTGAACAAAGTAACACTCACATACACATGGCTACAATAATGCAAAGGAGATGCTGAAAAAGCAATGAGAAAAATAAGAGGAAAGTGAGAATAACAGCAGAATTCAGGCGGAAGGGTTTAGTAATGCAGCCGGTCACGCCCAGGCCTATGCACAAATGAGGTATGTCCATGATTAAAATCTTCCTTGTGAACGTGGGCCCATAAACAAAGCAGAATGTGGGAGTATTCCCTAACAGAGATAGAGGGTAAAACGTCCTGCCAGAGCGTCTCCAACTTTGCCAAACTCTGCCCCTTTAGGAACGTGATTTTCATTTACATTACGCATCTGAACGTACCCCCGCGGGTTCCAACTCTTCCCCCACATTTATCCCCATGGGACAGCCTCTTGGGTTATTACAGGGGTAGCAAGACTTCGTATGCGCGTCGCCGGTGTTGTGTGGGATAAATGAGGGATTGGGAGATCACGAAACAACGGGATGGATTACCGCTGCGGGGGGGCGGGGGGGGATAGGGGGGTCAGATCCGGAAACATGGATTCCCCCCTGCCCCTCCCCTGCAGTGCGACCGCAGCAGACACAGTCCCCGGCGCCGTGGACTTTTGCTTCTTCGTTCGCGGCGCTGGGGACAGCAAGGGTCCCATTCACTAAACGTTGATAAAATCAGTGCGTTGCAGAGCGACTTCGCGTGGTTTTATCGCGCTGTAAAACGTGTGTGACAAACGGTATTCACTAAGAAAAAACACCATTTTTTGAAAGTTTTTTTTTCTTCTTCTAAGTGTTATCGCGATACAATACAAGTGTTATCGCGATACAATACAAGTGTTATCGCGATACAATACAAGTGTTTGTTTACACTGCAGCCTGGAAGAGCTGCACGGAGACGCTGCGCCCTCATGCCCGGCTCTTACAGGCGATCGCGCAGTTTAAATATTCATTTTAACACCAGTGTGCGGGAGCTGGGGGTCTCCTAAGCTGAACCGCATTGATTTCTGCCTCAGGGACCCCCTGGGGGCCCCCCCCTCCCGCTATGGGGGGCCGATATCTCCTGCAGTATTTAAACCCCCCCGGTCACGTGACGCGGAAGATTTAAAAATGGCAAGGGGGATACCGGCCCCCCATACCGGGGCTTGTATCTCGGGAAGCAGTGGGGTCCCCGAGGTTGAAATCAATGCGGTTCAGCTCAGGAGACCCCCTGCTCCAGCACACTCGTATTAAAATGAATATTTAAACTGCGCGATCTGCGTCTCCGTGCATCTCTTCCAGGCTGCAGTTTAAACGAACACTTATATGCGATAACACCAAAAAAACCAAGAGGTACGAACTTTTCTTAGTGAATCCCGTTTTGACACTTTTTATAGTGCGATAAAACAATGCAAAGTCGCTCTGCAATGCACTGATTTTGTCAAAGTTTAGTGAATGACCCCCCAAGTCTTCCTACATCTGTTGGCAGATATGTACAGACAAAAAAACAACTTCCTAGCACAAAGCATGCTTCCAGAAGAGGACGCCAAATATACGGACACAGGAACTAATATTTCTATTACTTTGCTTTCACACCCCCTATCAGTATGCTGCGTATGTGTCTTTTATTGATCGGGAAGATTTAAGCCCTGTTCCAATGAGGGGAAGAATCTCTTTCATCTTGCTGCTAAACCATCCGACACATCTCCCCTTTCTGAGAAGTTGGTCTCCTGTGACAAACGCAAGACTGTACCCTCAAATATTGCAGCACCCATGTTGGGAAGAGGTAAACCGAGCTTAAATCAATAAATAAATTCAGCGCCCCGGTTTTCAGGCCTCTCCCTGGGAAACCACAGCTGCGAGCACATTTTTTTTTTTTGCTAATGAATAATGAATGAATTAACAAGCAGGCGTATTTGCACTTATCTTATATGTGAATGGGTGATCGGGTTGGATATGTGTAAGAATGGCCTGGCTGGGGTGTCCCCGAGGACAGTGTTTTAGTAAACGCCCATTATTACGTAGAAGACCAGAAAACAAAACAAAACAAAAGACTGTCAATATTTGTGCTAACCTAGAATGACACAAAATTAGTGATTTTTGGCAACAAATTAAAATCCCACGTAGTGAACCCATTCACACGTCTCAGACAGATCTGCAACGCTGCCTCTCCCCATTATCTCTTAGCAAACAGTGCTTCCACTGCAGCCGAGGATTCTGGGTAATGACACGCAACTGAGCACTCAGTGTCACCTTTCATAACATGTTTTTTGCAACATTTTCAGGAATGCGTAAATGCAGCTAATTATGAATTCATTAAGTCTTCGGTAAACAAGGCTCTCTGCACAATACCGTAATTGCTATTAAATTACAGCTTTCAAGCACTGCTCATTTCCACCATTCACAGGTTATTAGGCAGAGCAGGTTAATCTTCTCTTTGCTGCCACCATATTGTACTCTATGTAGCAGTCTCTGATTAAAGGTTGGTAATCACTATAATTTGAGTTTATTAGATCACGCTCTTTTGAATAAAAAATAAAAATACAAAAATACGGCGGTCGTCTTAACGTCGCTAATTTGATAATGTCGGCTGGATGACAGGCTGCAAGAAGCTGGAAAATGGAAAACAAAGAGAACGACGTCAGCTCCTCGCCTGGAAAAGGCTGGAGACTGAGAGATACGGATAATAAACACATACACACACGCTATATACTGTATGTATATATCTAGGGTTGCCAGGAGTCCGGTATTCAACTGGACTGTCCTGTATTAGGTCACACTGTCCAGTGAAAAATGAGACGTAATGCTGGACATGTATGTGTATACCGGTATTACCTCTCTGGGCGTGTATGTGTATAGCGGTATTACCTCTCTGGGCGTGTATGTGTATAGCGGTATTACCTCTCTGGGTGTGTATGTGTATAGCGGTATTACCTCTCTGGGTGTGGATATGTATAACGGTATTACATTTCTGGGCATGTATGTGTATACCGGTATTACCTCTCTGGGTGTGTATGTGTATACCGGTATTACCTCTCTGGGCGTGTATGTGTATACCGGTATTACCTCTCTGGGCCTGTATGTGTATACCAGTATTACATCTCTGGGTGTGGAGGTGTGTAGCGGTATTATCGGGACATAGTGACCTGACTGGCCGTGGGATTTCCCCCGGGCAGGGAGAGAGCAGGGCTGCTGCTAGGGGACTTGGCAGCTTCCTCCATCCTAATTGGACAAGGAGTGAAGGAAACACCATGGAGTGGGAAGGGGTGTGTGTGGGTGTGTGTAGCACCTTTCACCATTGTGTCCAGTATTTTTGGAGAAGCCGCCTGGCAGCCCTATGTACGGGGTCGGTGACGATGTGCATTATATAGACAATACGATCTTCTGCTGCCACCACCATCTCTCATTTAGGAGACTCACCTTTGGTGGTTCCCTGACACACATATAGTGTTCCTTATGTCATCTGGGATACTTGTGTGGTGCTCTGCCATCTCCATTCTATAGTTCCCAGTGAGCCCAACCAAACAGGAGTAGCACATCTGGAGTGGGGTAACCATGTGCGGTACGGGGTTGATGGCATTCTGTGCCAGGGTCACTTTCACTGGATCATTGCTGGCGAGCTCCATTTTGAGTTCCACCAATTACCACTCATACCAGTGCTATTAATAAAGGGCGTTGGGGGAGTGGTGTTGCCCCATACATTTGTGTTCCTCATCTTCTTTCTTCTTCTCTGTGTTTTTTTCTTGCACATGGTAATGTGGTATTGTTTAGTCTCAGGGCTCTCCGTCTGCTGGAGACTCGGCCAGGAACTGGGACGTGATGACACAATGTAACTCCAACTTCTACTATGCTGCTTTCATGGAAACTGCCGTCGTGTGTTTTAAAATGGCGGACGTCGAGCTCTAGTAGCATAAAATGGCTGTTATTGATCTGGTGAGCTCCAGTGCCTCTTATAACTACTGTAGGGCACAATACCCTGCAAGTGTTACTTTGAATGAGTATATTGGATGGGGCTAGAGTGTAGCATTGTGTTCCATTATATACCAATTCGTTCCCTCAAATAATAGGGTGGCGGGTGCCCACCCGTCATGTATAATTCTTAATGGAACTGTTCCACCGGGGTTCATTTCTACTCCTGGGACCCCTGCCTAACGGGGAAGCTGCTACTGGTTGCATCCCCTCCAGGGGAAACAAAATGGAGGTTTAAATCTGTTTCTGCACATTCTTGTTACGCTGTATTGTGTTGTATTCATTTTTCAATGGCCACAGGATAGGGACAGTCACGTCACCCCCGGCTCCCATAGAGGGGGTAGCGTTTGAATTTGGCAGGTGTTTTGACGTTTTCTACACCAGGGGTGCTCACCTCCACTCCCCAAGGTTAGGTCAGGTTTTAAGGATATCCCTGCTTCAGCACAGGTGGCTCAATCAGTCCCTACTTCCGCATAGGTAGCTCAATCAATGGCTCAGTCGTTTACTGCAAGAGAAAAGAAGATGGTAGTGGAGCACTACAAAGGCAAGCTGCGAGGCCCCATTGAATAAAGATTAAAAAAAAATTATTCTACAAACTCCATACAACGGCAAAACGTCCTCTAGGGCAGGGGAACGCAATCTTTTTTCCCAGAGCCCCCCTGCCGTTTGTCCCCCTCTCCTCGCTCCCACCTTGCTTCAGACATCCTGTCATCATGACATCACGTTGCCACGGCAACGCAACGCCACATGACCCCGTGGCGTCATTTGACGTCAGCGTTGCCATGGCGACGCGGGGCCTGGAGCGTCAAACAAAGTAAGTAGAAGTGTACAGAGGCCCTGCAGCTCCCCCCGGCATTCATTTAAATGTATTCGGGAAGCGCGCGGGGGGCCTCTGTAAACCCCGCGCCCCCTTTCCGCAGCGAGCCCCCCACTTTGCGCACCGCTGCTGTAACGCGTTTCACAACGAATGGTACTTTGTCAAAGAGTGACTAGAGCTTGCATCGTCCGCCCTTAAGTAGTAGTGTGCCGGAGATCAGGTAGATAAGGGGTCTAAGGATAAAGTGTCAGCAGCAACTGGGAACACAATGTATCAACAATCATGATCAGCCGGCGCACACCACTCAGGGGAGATAGTTACAAAGAACACACAGTATCTATTACACAATAGTTAAACATTTCTACACGTGTTTTAAAACCACAAGTGCCTGTAATTGTTTGTGGACTGCGAGACTTGGTATTCATTGGCACAGTACTGGAAGAACCACATGACCAAACTGTCTTAAGAATAAAGAATGATCAAATAATCAATGTAGTAATAATCACCATATGGATAGGGATTCCACTGGCAAACCCAGTATGTATAATCACAGAATACACGCATAAATACACCTGAATCAAGTGCTTCCAGCAAATATACGTGTGAAAAAATATATATGTATAAAATGTATAAATCAGTGATCATGGATATGAACAAATATGTCTAAATAGTAAAACCTAGCTAAATGCAAAGGTCTGAGCAGCGAAGACCCGGGCGATCCCTCCGAAGGGAGTAATGAATGGGATAAAATATAAAATATAAAAAGTTTCTACAACCTCGAGACTGTTGCACAAGGGTCCCTTCAGTGATGTCGTCTCTCCTATGACTCTGACCCCTATAGGATCTATCCAGGATCCTCGTTAGTACATGGGAACAGGGAAAAGAAGGGGGAGCACAGGTAGAGGGATGGTATAGTGTGATATAGTGATATATATAAAGCCTCTAATACAACTATAAGAGAAGTGGTGGGAGTAATAAAAAAAATGCAAATACACTTACACGGCCTTGTGTAAATGCTGTCACATCAATGTATCTTTGCGTTCTTCTTTCTTTTCTAGCCTATCTGTATTGGAGACGATTGCTCCGTGTGACAAAGAAAAGATATCTCCCCCCCCCAGGCCGCACTCACACTGGGCCGTGTGAGTGAATGTAGTTATTTGCTGTTTTACACAACAGCGGGTTACGGTTCACCACTGGTATTTGCCACACTGCTCATACATGTGCATTGTCTTCTGTTTGACTTGAGGGTGACACTTGAAGGAAGAGTTGCCGGTGAATAGAAGAACTCCACTGGACCTAAAATAAAAGGGACGAAAAAGGAGACACATCCACAGAAGAAAAAGAAAAATAGGAAGAAAAGAAAGAAGAACGCAAAGATACATTGATGTGACAGCATTTACACAAGGCCGTGTAAGTGTATTTGCATTTTTATTACTCCCACCACTTCTCTTATAGTTGTATTAGAGGCTTTATATATATCACTATGTAACGGGTATTCTGTATGGCCTGACCCACCCAATCTCACATTGGCCCCTGTGGTCTAACCAGTCCCCATTACATGGTCATGTCTGGTGGTGCACCTGTTGGCAACAGGACTCCTGAGTCTCCCGCATGATGTTGTGTGGGGATTGCCAACCCAGACAGGCAGCTGAGGTAGTGTGCTTGAGTCCTACCTATATCCAGTGCAGCGCCTCCACCTCACCAGGATCTCTGCGGCCGCAGGAAGATGTAACTGATGAGGAACTCCTCTCTGGTGCCTCCTTCTGTGCAAGAACTTCACACCCACACAGCAAGGATTCGTTGAACTTGTGCATCTTTATTGTACTTTCGGTATGGGCTAACTGCCCCTCGCAGTGATTGACTCAGCCGCACATCTCGCAGTGTGATCCCTTCAAAGGTACACCCTCCCAATGGAGTGGGATCCCCTCTCCCCTCAGGGAGATCACCCCTGTGCCAGGTCCCTGGACACAGTATGGCGTTGACAGCTTGATGCTGAATGATATAGAATGGAACCACTAGTTACAGCACTAGTGGTCCTCTTTCCCCCAGGTCTCAACGCAGACCTGCTCCCTACTCCAACAACTAACTTTTAGCAGTGCTGTGCCTTATATCTTCAGGGGGCAGGCACATCTCTGATGTCACTAACAATGGACTCAAAGTATGTAGCTCCTCCCCTCCACACATAGGGCACCTCACCAGGGTGTGAGGGCAAACCTCCATGATTACTGCTGGCATCCCTGTAACTTACCAGGCCTTACTGCCAGCAGGAGAAGAAACTGCAGTCCATTTTACAGCATGGCTACAACTATATCACACTATACCATCCCTCTACCTGTGCTCCCCCTTCTTTTCCCTGTTCTAAATGCAAAGGTCCCAAGGAATATGGAAACGTTGGTAAATCCAAAGAATCCGTTATATGAATTAAGACAATATATGCAATGTTAAGGAATTAATATAAGTGTTTTGTAGATCACTTCTGTTGTCAATAACCCAGAGATAGTAGATGAACTGCAAATCATTAAACTATTTGTGTACGTCATATACTGTATGACTGACCCCTGCAGAGAGCATGACCTCGGAGCCTGCGAGGACGCCCCCCTCTGATCCCGCCCCCGTCACCCCCTAACACACATAAATAAACACACCACAAAGGTTTGGAGGTTCAAGGGCCACGGCTTTATTTACACAAATAATAATAAACCTTGGTGAGTGCTACCCCTGCCAGCATAAAGGCCATTGGCACCCCAACCATGGCCCGCACACCCACCAAGCCGGGGCGCCCGTTGGCCCGGCTGTTAAGCGATACTGGGCTCAGGGAATCACGCACAAATGACGCTGCCCACTCGCTCCCCACCTGAAGGCTTTAGGGGTTATCTGCATCATAGAGCCCCCGCTGGCAAGGTTACCTCAGGTATGTCAACATCAAAGTCTTTCTTTTATCCACATTCTGAAAGGGGGAAAAATACAGCATACACAATATAATTAAACTCATCTTTATCACACAAAGGGCCGGGTGGGCAGGACTTCCTTCCTGTGACCGGACTGTCGTCCCCCTCCCCGCCCAGTTTAAATACCCTAACCCCCCCCCCCCCCCCCTGGCATGGTGGGAAGAAAAGGGGGAGGGGGCCGCAGGGAGAAGGGAGGGGAAGCAGTATCCGGCCGGCCAGGACAGGGAAGCAATGCGCATCCTAGCGCTACAGGTTAGGGAACCCCGCAAGGGGGGGGGGTAGGTGGGAAGAGGAGGGAGCCTGGCCCCAGCAGTCATGTGACTCATCGCTGAAGGGCTCCAAGCTGCTATAGAATACATAGACATTGAATCATTTATAATACCATAACGCTAGGTAGAAAATCAGTAAGCCAACGGGAAGCTATTGGAGAGGACGATGACGCTATATGAAGAACAGTGCCCAGAACAAGAACAAATGAAGCAAAATGCCCCATCTCCCTCTGCAAAATGTATTACTAGTAGTGTTACATAGGTGAATAGTCCGTATGTAGAGCATCACTCATTTCCAATGATGATAATGTATTGCAAACACCACACATGATATCAATTGGATGTATATTTATCCAATTATATATGCGTTTAATAAATCATCACAATACAGTGAGAGAGGATTATAGGAGATCCTGATAGATGGAATAAAGAACTCACTGGATGTGTCAACAACATTGACAGGATCCTGTGATTAGGACCCTACTCGCCTGCATCTAGTGTACTAACTATACAGTAATGAATGAATAAATAAAAAATGAGGTAATACCGCTATACACATACACGCCCAGAGAGGTAATACCGGTATTACCTCTCTGGGCGTGTATGTGTATAGCGGTATTACCTCTCTGGGCGTGTATGTGTATACCGGTATTACCTCTCTGGGCGTGTATATGTATACCGGTATTACCTCTCTGGGCACGTATGTGTATACCGGTATTACCTCTCTGGGCGTGTTTGTATGTGTATAGAGTGGGTGTATACCACTCTGGGCGTTGTATGTGTTATACTGTCGGTAGTACCTCTTGGGGTTGTTATGTGTATCGCGGTATTAACTTATGTGGGATAGTTGTATGCGGTCCTGGGTTTTTATCGTTATACCGGATACTCTCTGTGGGTTTGATGTGTATAGCCGGGTACTCGTCTAGGGAGTTGTAGGGATAACGGTATGACCTCTTGGCGGGTGTATATGTATGTGTGGTTACCGGTATTACCTCTTGGGCGTGTATATGTGTATAATACTGGTATTATCCTATTATGGGACGTGTATGTGTATACCGGTATTACATTCGGGGCGTGTATGTGTTATACCGGTATTACCTTCTGTGTATGTGTATGTTATCCGGTATTTATCTACCTCGCTGGGCGTGTATGTGATAGCGGTATTATACTCTCTGGGGCGTGTATGTGTTTACCGGTATTACATCTCTAAGGATGTGTATGTGGTGTTTTTAAACGGTATTACCTCTCTGGGTGTGTAGTGTATACGGTATTACCTCTCTGGGCGTGTATGTGTATACCGGTATTACCTCTATGGGCGTGATGTGATAACGGGTATACTCTCTGGGCGTGTGTTGGTATACGGTATTACCTCTCTGGCGTGTATGTGTATACGGTATACCTCTCTGGGCGTGGAGTTGTATACGGTACATACTCTGGATGAGGGTCTTAATAGTACCGTCTGGGTGTGTTGTGTATAACGGTAGACAGCTCTGGGCGTTGTAGCTGTTATTACAGGATTAACCCTCTCTGGGTGTGTATGTGTATACCGGTATTACCTCTCTGGACGTGTATGTGTATAGCGGTATTACCTCTCAGGGCGTGTATGTGTATAGCGGTATTACCTCTCTGGGTGTGTATGTGTATACCGGTATTACCTCTCTGGGCGTGTATGTGTATAC
>CM071569.1:284899583-284999583 GCA_036426205.1 Ascaphus truei
ATACCGGTATTACCTCTCTGGGCGTGTATGTGTATAGCAGTATTACCTCTCTGGGTGTGTGTGTATACCGGTATTACCTCTCTGGGCGTGTATGTGTATACCGGTATTACCTCTCTGGGCGTGTATGTGTATAGCAGTATTACCTCTCTGGACATAGAGACCTGACCGGCTTGGGGACCATGGGATTTCCCAGAGCAGGGAGAGAGCAGGGAGAGAGCAGGGCTGCTGCTGGGTAATGCAGCCAACCAGGAGGAGGTGTCGAGTAGCCTGAGGGTGGGGCACGTGAGAGGAGGAAACAGCATAGAGCAGAGAGAGAGGTGAGAATATGTGTGTGTGTGTGTGTCGCAACTTTCATCATTGTGTCCAGTATTTGTTAAGAAGCCACCTGGCAACCCGTGTGTGTGTGTATGTGTATATATATATATATCTACTGTCCCACACCCACAGTCACTCCTACCAGCCATTGGGGCCAAGCACTGCCATATACTGCACTTATTCCCTCACCTGCTGTCTCTGTAACTTTCCCACCATACCACTTAGATTGTAAGCTCTCCAGGACAGGGATTTCCTTTCCTATTGCCTGACTTATTGTATTATAATTCCCTGTACTATATTGCCTCTTGTGTAAAGCGCTGAGTACAGTTGTGGGCGCTATATATACAGTATATTGTAATTCTTAAATGGACTGTTTATTCTGCTGCACCCAATCGGGGTTACCCCCTTCTGAAAACATTTCCTGCTATATCAGAGACTCGCTGTGCATCAAATTGGCTGAGTATTTCCGCATTGGTTTCAGTGTTACATCATGGTTATATCAGCGTTACGACTGCCTAACCTCATGCTCCTCATATAGAGGTTGTGCGTACCAGGACTATTTTGATACAATTAATCTCAGCCACATTTTTGCATTCTTATACATGGGGATCACGTTTGGAATCTATAGATTGCTAGGGTACACTCATTGTAGACACGTCTTTTTGTATCCCTTTTTGCAGACAGCTGGGGTTTGTTTTCTGTTCCATTGTAGGGGTCCCCTTGCACGTGTGATTGGGTTTATACACAGTGGCAGCATAATCGCTATCAGAGGAGTGAGGGATTTCAGGTTACCTACTTGTGTATAACTGGCCGGTTGACATCACTCTGGGTACTTTGTTCCCAGTGTGACTCATTATTTTTCGTGGGTTCTTACCCGTATTTCGTCTATATGTGAGTCTAGCCCACATGATTTGTCCTTGATATATTTATTATTTCAGGGGGTTTTCCAGTTAATTTCCATGTGTCTTTGCAGGAGGAAGAGGCTTTCTCCTGGCAACCCTTCCAAACAAACCATACTTATTCAGTCTTTTTCTAATTGTACGGTCATGAACTTTAACATTTAACATGCTAACTGAGGCCTGTAGAATCTGAGATGTAACTCTTGGTTTTTTTTGCAATTTCTCTGAGCATTGCACGGTCTGACCTTGGGGTGAATTTGCTGGGACGTCCACTCCTGGGAAGATTGGCAACTGTCTTGAATGTTTTCCACTTTTGAATAATCTTTCTCACTGTAGAATTATGGACTTTAAATTGTTTGGAAATGGCCTTATAACCCTTCCCAGATTGATGGGCAGAAACAATTGCTTCTCTAAGATCATTGCTGATGTCTTTCTTCCTTGGCATTGTGTTAACACACACCTGAATGCTCCAGACCAGCAAACTGCTAAAACTTCGGCTTTTATAGAGGTGGTCACACTTGCCGATGATCAATTAATCAAGGGCATTTGATTAGCAGAACCTGTCTGCTACTTAGCATCTTAATTCCTATGGAAGCAGTAAGGGTGTACTTGGTTTTTCACACATGGCTTCTCCATTTTGGCTTTATTTTTGTTAAATAAATCATGACGCGGTGTAATATGTCATGTGTTGTTGTTCATCTGAGGTTGTATTTACCTAATTTTAAGACCTGCTAAGGAACAGATGATTGTTATTATGTACTGATGGCGCCTCTAGCCGCACAGGGGTTTTACCTGGGCGGGAGGTGGCGGCTGGTGTGTGTGTCCTTTGGCCCGTCACTCCGCCTCAGGGCAATGAGAGGTGTGCGGGGGCGGGCGGGCCAAGGGAGCCATCTTATTGGCCTAAGGCGGAGTGACGGGCCAAAGGTCCAATGTGATTGCCCCTAGGGACAGGACAGACAGGCAAACACACATACGACGGTTTGAGAAATATATATATAGATATATATATATATATATAGATATATATATATATCTATATATATATATTTGAAATACATACTATTAATTTAACAACCTTCCTGCCAGGTTTGCGCTGTAGGTGCCTCTAGCCGCATAGGGGTTTTAGAAACTCGACTCCATCCGACAAACAATGAAAGGAGGATTTATCAAAACCTCGGCCGGGGTAAAAACAACAGATTTATCAAAGAAAACAGTGTGATTGAAAGTAATGTACTTTGATTAATATAACGCTGAACTGGCACTTTCATGTTACAGGGGAATTCTGCCAACGCTGGCCCTTTTTTCCCTATTTACTTGAATCGATAAAGGAGTCTAGGCAAAAAGTTCTCAAAATATCAGACAGGGAAACAATCCTCAAGTTAATCTGATTGGCAGAGGTATTATTTTTTTTAACCCATCACTGCTAGAAATCCAGGAAGTGTGAACAATAGATTGTAGAATATACAGATCCGTATTGAAATGTGCGTTGATCTGCATAATGTATTTGTAGCCAGGGCTGGTTCTTGGCTACCAGCCTGCCCTCACTAGCAGTAAGCCCTGGTAAGAGCAGGCCTGCCAGTAGTAATCGTGGCTTTTCCCCAATCCCTGCAGTGTCCTTGAGTGACAGGGGAGGAGGTGGAACTAGGCCTGACATGCCCAATCATGGGTCAGACCTGGTGCCCTCCTCCTGGCTGTACTTAAGGGGGATTGCTGCCCAAATTTATGAATGCCTCTCCCCACTTGAGAGAGGCAGGTCACACAGCAGAGTGCCTGAGCATTGGGCTCCCTTGGGGGAGAGTGAGTGTGGACCTTTCCTCTGCCTCTGCTAGAGGGGCAGGGAAGAGCAAGAACAGCTGCGGGGGCCCTTGACCCGTAGTGGATATCCAGGGACCATCCTACAGCTGGGTAGACCACCAGAGACTGCATAGGGCCGAGGCCGTACTGTGACTGCATTGCACTGAACAGAATAAAGCTGTTCCTGTTTCATATACCTCCTGCCTGGTGTGTGATCTTACTGGGGAAGGAGAGGGGATTGCTTCTATTGTAGGAGATCGCCTCCATAAATCTGGAGCCTGCGGAAGGAGGAGGCGCTGCACTGCTAGAGAACCACGCTGGGTATGTACCCCAGAAACTTGTCCTGTGTCCCTGCAAACATCGGCGGACGACTCAGCCCTCCTGCTTACCAACAGGTAGCCTTCACCACACACACTGTAAAGGCAGAATCTCTCGTCGGGTGGGGGAAACACCGTTACATATTATATCGAGACAGTTTAACATAGCAGTGAAGCACAGTACTGTATACGTATCATTATTTGTACGTTCTTTTGTCTTTCAGCTTCAGAACCAAAGCCAGTAACCAGCCTCACACTGGCGAGACCCATAAGGTTGAACACAATGCTCTGTGAGTGGGGTTATTGGCTCTGCACTTCTTAACCCCAGGCTGTGCTGAAACGCTGTGTAGTACGGCAGGCAGAAGCTTAAAGGGGTTCCATGTCCAAATGGACAAGAAGCAAAAAGGTGAGACACCGAGTGCTCATGTGCATGTCATTACCCAGAATCCCTGGCTGCAGTGGAAGCACTGGACGCCAAGAGATAATGGGGAAGGGCAGGGTTGCAGACCTGTCTGGTGACGTGTGAATGGGCGCACAAGGGGGGATCTGTATTTGCAGTTCTTTAGAAGAGAAGTGCACAGGACAAGGGAATACATTAAACAGAGATACGGGCAGTAACGCCGTCTTCAGGTTGCAATGTTCACACACGTTTTAGAAAGACAATCTCTCCGTACGATTGAGAGATAATAAGGATTGCGTGATTTTCTGTGTGTAAAAGGCTCCTGTCACAGTAATTATTTCCTGAATGCCTTCAAGCAGCCCCAGATTTCTATATACACGGGGCAAAACTATACTCCAGTTAGTATCTGGGATTTTGTATGACTTATGAAAGTAAAGATACATGATATATTCTGGCGTCCGCTGAATTACTCAGCACTGAAAACGCTGCGTTCTTTGTGTGTGATCATTGTATCGTTCTGACAGCTCACAACTTGTTCCTGTCCAAAACCGATGGGTTATAGAAGGATACGGATGGACTTTCTTGGGAGCGCAGAACGCTTTAGAACAGGGGGAGCTCAAGTCCAGTCCTCAAGCCCCCCCCCCCCCCCAAGAACAGGTCAGGTTTTCAGGATATCCCTGCTTCAGCACAGGTGGCTCAATCAGTCCCTGCTTCAGCACAGGTGGCTCAATCAGTCCCTGCTTCAGCACAGGGGGGCTCAAATCAGAGGCTCGAGGTCTTGACTGAGCTCCTCATGAAGCCCCCTGTGCTGAAGCAGGGATATCCTGAAAACCTGACCTGTTTGGGGGTGGGGGGGCGGGAGGGAGGGAGAGGGGGCTTGAGGTCTGGAGTTGAGGGAGAGGGGGGGGCTGCTTACTTTCCATGGAAAAGAAAAACATAAAAGGGGGGACAAGAAAGCAGCTACTTCTTAACATTTCCCTTAATGATAAACCAATATAACTACAGAAGTGATTCAACGATCATCAGCGAGCCCAATGCGGTCTGCGACATGTGGTCACGGGCGATTAGCCGCCACTCATCTCACCGCAGGGACATCTCGCCTCCGGCCGTTTTGCCACCAAGGTATGCTCCAAACTTTACCATAGAAACCCCTAATCTTAACCCTCAATACTAAAGCTACCCCCTACCCAAAAATCCGTAACTCCTTAACCTAAAACCCCTTACCCTAAGCCCTTTACCCTAAAAACCTTATCCCCTCCCCCTAATTCCCTACCCTAAAAATCTTATCCCCTTACCCTAATTCCCTACCCTAATATCCTAATCTCTTACCCTAATTCCCTACCCTAAAAACCTAAACCCCTTACCCTAATTCCCGACCCTATAAACCTAAACCCTTTACCCTAATTCCCTACCCTAAAAACCTAACCCCTTACCCTAATTCCCTCCTATAAGTACCGAACCCCTGGACCCGAATTCCACGACCCTAAAACCGAACCCCGTACCAAGGCCCGACCCGAAAAACCGAACGCCCGGACACGAAGGCCCGACCCGAAAACCAACCTTACCCTAATCCCTACCTAAAAACCTAAACCCTACCTAATCCTACCCTAAAAACCTAACCCTTAACCTAAGTGCGACCCCCTAAAGACCTACACCCCTACCCTAATTCCCTACCCTAAAAACCTAAACCCTTACCTTACAACCCCTATCAGTAACCCCTTACCCTAACCACTAAAACCCCTCATGTTAACTTACCTTATTGGCAAAATGGCCAGCGACTGAGTGGCCAGCGGCAGAGCGACTGCGGAAAAGGGTCCCTCAGCCGCCAAATCCCAGCGGCGACTTGGCCCGCGGCGAGACGGCCCGGGACCAAATGTCCGATTTTCCGAGCCCAGTGTGTCAGTAAGAGCGGAATCCCACAATGCGCGGACGTACAAAAGGCTGAGCGGTCTTACCTGAGGCACGTGACGCTGTCTTTCAGCGGCCCCTCGCCTGTGACCGCGTTCGCGCTGCCCGACAGGTTGCGGCTCTTCAAGGTCAGAGGCTGAGACGCGGGTTCGGGAAACGGGGGGATGGCGTCCGGGTCTGGAGTAATGATGTCTTCCACCTCATACTGCAGCCGAATTTCTAAGGACTTACCGGAAACGAAAAGCTTCATTATCATACGGCAACACATCTGTCAGTCTCTCCCCGCAACGCCTGTCATTCCAAACCCTGGCTTATTTATTATATGAAATAGTCAGAGTCAGTTTTCAGAGTCAAAAATATTCTACACGGTCCGCTTGGGGTGCTTTTAGGCACAACTCCCCAGCAGTGGCACCTATAATATATATTATCTCTAACATGCAATGTCTTGTATATAATGTACAGGCATACCCCGCTTTAAGGACACTCACTTTAAGTACACTCGCGAGTAAGTACATGTCGCCCAATAGGTAAACGGCAGCTCACGCATGCGCCTGTCATCACGTCCTGAACAGTAATACCGGCTCCCTACCTGTACCGAAGCTGCGCGCAAGCGGGGAGACTATAGAGCATGTTACAGATGCATTATTTACATCAGTTATGCACGTATGTGACGATTGCAGTACTGTACATGCATCGATAAGTGGGAAAAAGGTAGTGCTTCACTTTAAGTACATTTTCGCTTTACATACATGCTCCGGTCCCATTGCGTATGCTAATGCGGGGTATGCCTGTATAACGCTGCTCACTTAATGTAACTATGTATTTGTAACCATGTATTATTTGTCTTAACTCTGTGCCCAGGACGTACGTGAAAGCGAGAGGTAACTCTCACTGTATTACTTCCTGGTAACGCATGTTATAAATAAATATTCACTAAACTTCAATAAGCGCTTGGTAAGTGCACGTTTCAAGCGATTTTGCATGTGCAGTTATTCACAAAGCTGCGAAAACATGTAAAAATCGCATGAAAACGGCTTTTTAAAGAATTGCAGAAGGTGTGGGATGTAATCCTGTTGGGTCTGACACTGGTACCCCCTTCATCACAAGGGTCATTAAACTGGTTGGGCTTAAGGATATATTTTATGATGTGTGACTCATTGAAATATGCTTTGATAGACATTAGCATATCTCCCAGGGTACCTCAGGTAGGTAAATTTTTCAGCACAGGCATTTCTACCTAATTTATTTGGAGGGAGGTTTGAGGGGACATATATACATATGGAGATATTTATTAGGTCAGGAAGTCCTCATAGTCTGTTTAAAAATAATAATAATAGCTCTATATAGCATTACCCCCTTAGATGTATTCCCAAGACTTTTCATCTCACGTACCAGTTTCTAGCCACTGCCCAGCTCGCTACCCTCTGAGATTCTAGATATTCTTAACGTGCTAGAACCACGTTTAACCTTCACTAATCCAGATATGGTTTTTAATTATATTACACCATGGATACTTCTAGATCCTGTTTCTGGGAAATCCCCCTGAGGTTCATCACCTGTAACCTCCACTTTTCCATATAACCACCCGCTTATTGCAGAAGAGTCTGTATACTTTTCCATAATTAGGCTAATGTACATAGTTACATAGTTACATAGTTATATAGTTACATAGTAGATGAGGTTTAAAAAAGACATACGTCCATCTAGTTCAACCTATGCTAATTTTAGACGACAGATACTTTATCCTATATCCGTACTTACGGTATATTGATCCAGAGGAAGGCAAACAAAAAACCTCAGTGAAATATCTAATGATATCTCATAAGGGGGAAAATAAATTCCTTCCTGACTCCAAGAATTGGCAATCGGATTACTCCCTGGATCAACATCCTTCCCATGTTTACTTATTAGGTATATCCCTGTATACAATTCCTTTCTAAAAAAATGTCCAACCTTTTTTTGAAGATATCTATTTTATCTGCCATCACAGTTTCCATGGGTAATGAATTCCACACTGTAACTGCCCTTACTGTAAAGAACCCTTTCCTTTGTTGCTGGTGAAATCTCCTTATCTCCAACCTTAAGGGATGGCCCCGAGTCCTTTGTACTGCCCTTGGGATAAATAATTATTTTGAAAGCTCCTTGTACTGTCCCCTAATATATTTGTATATTGTTATCATATCCCCTCTTAGACGCCTCTTTTCTAATGTAAATACATCTAATTTAGCTAGCCTCTCCTCATAAGTTAGATTGTCCATCCCCTTTATTAATTTGGTGGCTCTGCTCTGCACTTTCTCTAGTTCCATAATGTCTTTTCCAAGGAGTGGTGCCCAAACCTGTACTCCATATTCAAGGCGTGGTCTTACTAATGCTTTGTAAAGGGGCATAATTATGTTTACTTCCCTTTCACCCATTGCCCCTTTAATGCAAGATAAGACCTTGTTTGCCTTTACAGCTACTGCATGATTTTGGGTACTATTGCTAAGCCTGCTGTCTACAAACACTCCTAAATCCTTCTCCATCATGGATTCCCCTAGTGTAGTGTAATTTAACCCTTAATCTCCCTATGGGCAGCCATGCTTAAACCATTGCTATGTAAACAACGGAGTATGAACTGTACCCCCCTCAATAACAAAACGTGCAACTGAAAATGACTTTCTACTTGTGTGTGAGATCTAAAGCGAGGGATGGTTTGTTCCCCCTGCAGATGCCCTGAATGCTTTATCGGATTCAATTACCCGTTTATTACCCCTCGGATCAGGAGCCTTTGGACTATACTAGGAAAGAGACCTTTCACTCAGCGGAAAACATATCACGGGTCACAAACAGGCAGTATAACGTCACGTCAAAGACAACAGCATCAGTTTCACGTTGCGACCACATGTGGGTGATCTGCACCCTCCTGTTTCAGAGAGAAGTGTTTTCCTGGGAAGTTTCCTTGTGCAAATTAAAATGGGATATACTGTAGTATAATGTGTGTCTGTAACTGTGCAGCTGTTTTTTGATTTTTTTTTTACCCAGGATTGAAGCAGGGGGTCTCCTGCACTGAACCCCATTAATTTCAGCTCTGGGGACCCCCTGCGTTCGGAGATACTTACCTCCGTAGCAGGTGCCGGCAGCCGCTCCGGCTGAGCTTTAAAATTTAAAGCTCCCACGTCACATGGGCCAACAGGAAACTGCACCGATGACGTCACAGCTTCCTATTGGCCAGCAGGGCGCCGGAGCGCTGAACAGCGGCCATGACGTGATCCCCGCAAGACGAGCGAAGCGGCTACCGGCACCTACTATGGAGGCAAGTATCTCCGGAAGCAGGGGGTCGCCA
This sequence comes from Ascaphus truei, assembly GCA_036426205.1. NCBI lineage: Eukaryota > Metazoa > Chordata > Amphibia > Anura > Ascaphidae > Ascaphus > Ascaphus truei. Next base: position 284,908,539 of record CM071569.1, read on the forward strand.
GAACTCAAATGAATGGACGTCCCAGGCTCGATGTGACGAACATTTCTTTTTGTGAAGAGATCAACAGCAGATGTAAGGAACGCCCAAATTTTTTTTTTTTTAGAGATTTGCTAATATTTGTCAACACAACTGGACACCAGAAAATGTTTGTGTAAAGAAGCACGTGGTGTGATTTTGGAACAGGCCCTCCACGTGCACCACGAGGAACATTTTCTGCTCCAGTAGGAAAGCTGGACATCTATTTGACACATTTTCCAGCTCCAAGTCTGTCCTTCCAGTAATGTAACGGGGGAACATTCTTCCAGACACTTACCGTTATATCCATCACCGCCTCGTGTTTGCTAAACTTATAGACGGCGACATAAGCGGAGACCCCGGCCACGCAGAGGATTCGGCTTTCCGGGCACCAAGAAATCATCTGGATGGCGAAAGGATCCTCGTCCACTATGTCCGCCGTCTGCTTCCCTTCTCCCAGCTTCTGCTTGTCAAAGGCCTTGGAGGTTTTTAATTTGTACAATATCTGCAGGGTTACTGGGAAAGATATAAGGCAGCATTTCAGAGTGTATGTATCTGCATCCAGGCGACAGCTTACAATTGGGAATTAAACGGCATTAACGTGTAACTGCTACAGGTCAAATTTACTAAGTGATGTTAAGTCATAAGGTACCATGTCGCTTAATACTGCTTAGTAATGCGTCCCTTTCCAGGGTAAAGTTTGCCTCCATTCAGATAGATCCCATTGTTAGAACTTGAAAAAAGTTCTTATTGGTATTCTTCCGGTACATTTTTGTGAGATGGACCCTCTGGGATTGGGTCTGTTCATGGTATTGTTTCTCATACTTTAGTCCAATGATCCCACCAGGACCAGCTTTAAAAGGATAAAACAAAGATGAAAATGTCATTATTTTGATTGCCGAAGCAGTTTTGCTCGGTGCAAGTGGCTAACATGCAATGTTTGCTGTGTTCAGTATCTCTCAAACATGCTGGAGTGTTTCAGTTCAGCCGGCGGGGTCGCTGCACTTGAGTCTTTTCATTGCCGGCAGCATTAAAGCACACGAATGTCCCAGAACATGCAACCATGTGATCGCTTGTTTAATGACCACATGGTTGTGGCTCACCCTCTATTGCCACGAGGGGAAGAGTAAGGACTCCTGTTCAGATCACGGTCACTGCTCGTGGTCAACTTGATCTTTCTTAGAAAATGGCTAAATAGAATATAACATCCAGTGGACGTCATAAAGGCTACAGTGTGTGCCAGCCCTGGGGCTACCGGTGTGTGCCAGCTCTGGGGATATCCAGGCCTGCCAATGGCTACAAGTGCGTGCCAGCCCTGGGGATATCCTGGCATGCCAAAGGCTACCGGTGTGTGCCAGCCCTGGGGATATCCAGGCATGCCAATGGCTACCAGTGTGTGCCAGCCCTGGGGATATCCAGGCATGCCAAAGGCTACCAGTGTGTGCCAGCCCTAGGGGTATCCAGGCCTGCCAATGGCTACCAGTGTGTGCCAGCCCTGGAGATATCCAGGCATGCCAATGGCTACCAGTGTGTGCCAGCCCTGGGGATATCCAGGCATGCCAATGGCTACCAGTGTGTGCCAGCCCTGGAAGAATCAGGCATGCCAATGCGATTACCAGTGTGTGCCAGCCCTGGGGATATCCAGGCATGCCAATGGCTACTGGTGTGTGCCAGCCCTGGGGATATCCAGGCATGCCAAAGGCTACCGGTGTGTGCCAGCCCTGGGGATATCCTGGCATGCCAAAGGCTACCAGTGTGTGCCAGCCCTGGGGATATCCAGGCATGTCAATGGCTACCGGTGTGTGCCAGCCCTGGGGATATCCAGGCATGCCAATGGCTACCAGTGTGTGCCAGCCCTATGGATATCCAGGCATGTCAATGGCTACCAGTGTGTGCCAGCCCTGGCGATATCCAGGCATGCCAATGGCTACCAGTGTGTGCCAGCCCAGGGGATATCCAGGCATGCCAATGGCTACCGGTTTGTGCCAGCCCTAGGGATATCCAGGTACGCCAATGGCTACCAGTGTGTGCCAGCCCTGCAGATATCCAGGCCTGCTAAAGGCTACCGGTGTGTGCCAGCCCTGGGGATATCCAGGGCTATGTGAAAAAGGGGGGAGGGGTAGTGGTGGATGGACTGGGCGCTTCCCAAGTGATAAGTAGTAAATAGTGTTATAGGTGAAACACAGAACATACACAAATGCACCTTACACCAAAAAAGTGAATAATAAATAAAAGTGTATATAGCAGTTCAACTTCCTCTGGTGGGACAGTTCCAAGTCCCAGGATATGGAGTTTTCTTTGCTTGGAGGTGAGGATCAGCGCAGGAAAATACCGTGGTATATGTGGAAAAAATAAAATATATATAGTGCAGACTGTAGTCACTGCTTTTGTTCCTTATATATCTACAAGAATAAAACTCACAAAAATCACTGTAAATTGTCACATGTCAGAGATCCTTCTCTCTCTGACCGGAGCCCTTTAAACCTCAAATGTCAGGATATCCCTCAATGGGTGGATGCGATATGGAAATAAAGGAAAACCACAATAGTGCATACGATTCGGACTCAGTATAATATATGCTCATCACAAATGTTACGAAACTCACATTTTCCATATAATAATCGGATGGGGGAGAGAACCGCCGATGGATTGGGAGGACAGTTTCAAGCTGCTTCCCAGTGCTTCATTCGCTCCTCGCCGTGGGCTTCCGCGTGCGTCACTGCCGTCGCGAAAGCGGAAGTGACGCGGCGCAAAGAGGGTGACAGGAGGGAAAAGATTGCGCTCCCCTGGCTTATAGCGTAAGTAAAGATGTATAAGGTGATTTAGTAAAGTTGGAGAAGGCAGTAATACATCACATTTGAATGCACTGCAGGTCCCTCCATTAATTACAGGATTAATTACTTCATTCCTGAGAGACATTTTTGAATTCAACCGATTAAAACTCCTGAAAGGGGCCCTTAATCAGTCCCCCGAAGTCTGTGTATGCATCAATTTGCGAGGTACTTTGCTCTGATTTAGCTCCGTGTGCTGGAAGAAGAGATTTGTGCAGGGGTAAGGCATACTGCAGGCAATATGTGTTTTGTAGGAGTTACTTGACACATATCGTAATGATACGTATTACATTTCTGCTTCCCTTGCTGCCATGTTTCCCTTATTAGATATAGTAGATGAGATTAAAAAAAAGACATATGTGCATCAAGTTCAACCTATGCTAAATTTAGACGACAGATACTTTATCCTATATCCATACTTACAGTATATAGATCCAAAGGAAGGTAAACACAAAACCCCCAGTGACATCATTGGATAATGTATCTCACAAGGGGAAAAATACATTGTATACCTTTCCTTTCTAAGAAGATGTCCAACCTTTATTTGAAGATATCTATTGCATCTGCCATCACAGTCTCCATGGGTAATGAATCCCACACTGTAACTGCCCTCACTGTAAAGAAACCTTTCCTTTGTTGCTGGTGAAATCTCCTTTCCTCCAACCTTAAGGGATGACCCCATGTCCTATGTACTGCCCGTGGGATGAATAGTTCTTTTGAAAGCTCCTTGTATTGTCCCTGAATTATCCCAATGGGTTACCATATTGGAATAGTTTCAGTGGATTAGCTAATCCCTGAAAGGGAGGGACCAACATACAGCGATACTCTTCTGTATATAAGAATCTCCAACATCGATGCCTCCTGACTTCGTTGCCTGTACCAACATGGCCACCAAGGCAGGAAGTCAGCCTCTGCATGAGCTGGATTGCTCACACCTGCCCAGGGCCGCTGACAAGGAGGGGAGAGCCGGGACAACTGTCCTGAGCCCAGCGGCAGCGGGGGGCCAGGCTGGCACTGAAAGTTGGGTTCGGCCAGAGGTCAGGCCCACCATCCGCACCTGGCTGCCAGGCCCCAGCTGCTGTGGGCCTCTCGCTCCCTCATCAGGCCTCTAGTTACTGCCCCTCCCCAGAGGTCCACGCGCAGATGCAGATGTTGGTCTCAACTTCTGGCGCGGGACAATGGGGGGGTGGGGTGTCCGTGCCCCCAGGTGGGTCTCCGGCCCCTGGGCTGTGAGAGAGGAGGGGGAAGCATGGCGGTGTGACTGATGCACAGATACTGCTGCCGAGGTGGGGAGCCACCAGCATGGGCAACAAGAAATTTCCATCCATTCCCCTTTCACCTTGCCTGTGCAAGGTACTCCCTACCTTGTTGCTGTTTCACCTGCCTCAGACTGCTGCCTGCTGCTGGACTACTCTGTCCCTCTCCTGCCCTGACCCCGGAATAGTGACCATGACCATTCTGCCTCTCTCCAGCCCTGACCTCGGAACTGTGACCGTGACCATGACCATTCTGCCTCTCTCTTGCCTTGACCCTGGAACTGTGGCCATGGCCATTCTGCCTCTCTATCCAGCCCTGATCCCGTAACTGTGACCACGACCATTCTACCGCTCTCCAGCCCTGACTTCGGAACTGTGACCTCGACCATTCTACATCTCTCTCCCGCCCTCACCCCGGAACTGTGACCACAACCACCCTGTCTCTCCTGACCCCAGAACTGGATCCCACTATTCAATTGATTCAGGATTTAGATCCCAGGTACGGGCCGGTCTATACTCTCCACCTCTGCCTAGCCGGTCTGTCTCCTTGTACAAAACGTAACATTGAAGTCCAGTTCTCCGTCGGTGCCGTATGTCACATGTTCAGTGTTTGGGCACCAATTACAAAGTAACATGTACAGAAGACCCAGGCTTCAAAATTCCATCTGTAAAATTGGGTCAGGACCACCGACATCAGACTTTAGTGAATAGCTTGTGAAGAAGTAATTAGGTGTTAACACTATCGCCGACATATTGCCGCAGTACAAAGACTGTTATCAGTGCTTTATCGCTGGTGATATGACTTTAGTGAATAGGTCCGGAAATAAAATTGGCGTCAAATACTGAAACGCCATTATTCTGCCTTTATTGAAACTACCGTAGGCCAATGTTCTTATCGAATCCCTCTTCCAAACATCTAAAAATCTATTGCCGTTTAAAACTAAAAATATGTCAGAATACAAAATAATAATAAAAAAGTATTTTATTTATTTTTTAAATGTGGAATTGCACAGAGACGGCATTAAGATCCTGAAGTTTCTAACATAGTGGTAATTATTTCTAAGTAGCAGTGCAATGGTTCTCGTTCCCATCTGGTACTACTTCCTATCTGGAACTAAATGAAGAACAGCCGACCGAAGTTGCTGATTGATCCATTTTACTGTGATCGATCGGCGAAGATTTGGCTCAGGGGTTCACTAAATGGCTGTCAGTGCAGCAGAAGAGGAGCAAAGATGCAAAGTTTTGTGGGGAAGATCATGTGACCAGGCAGTCACTCGATACAATGGATGCACTGCTAGAGAGGGGCAGGGCTCAAAAAGGGGTGTGCCAGAGCCTGTTTCAGAAGAGGATGGGGATGTGACTTTATAAATGGTTGCTACAGAAACAAAAATGCTTGTTACATTTTAATACATTAAAAAATATATAATTCAGAGTTGTTTAAAAAAATGCTACAAGTAGCAGTACAAAATGATTTATTAAAAAACACACATGCAGGATATTGCTCGGTCTGCAGCTTTAGCTGTATACCAGACTGTGCTCCTGGACGCAGGGAATTTGCTTGGGCTTTTCAACAAGGCAAAGAGAAGCCAGTGCTATTTGTCACCGCTGGCGGGTCTATTTTTGGATCTGCGTATCGGTGGCGGGTTCATGGTGTGGAAGTGCTTTCTGCTGCTCCACTGTGTCCCTGCAGATGCACGTCAATTGCCAAATGAGCTGCAGTCAACATCTCCCGGCACACGCTGGAAACTAACCGAGGGGAATAACTCCCATTCTTTTCCTGGTATGGATGAATGAGATTTGGAATCAATCAGATCCGTGAGCATGGCCGGGATGATGCTTTGGGCAGTAAAAACACTGTATAATACAACACTTCACTGCTGCAGCTGTTTTTTTATTTTATTTTAATCCTTCCACAAGCTGTTCCAGCTCAGAATCCACAGACTAATGCACCACATCTTTTAGGAATTACATGTTAATTATTATCTACAAAGAATGTAATAGCTGCGAGTAGGTTACTGGCTCTGCACTTCTGTAACCCAGGCTGTGCTGACAAAGCTGTGTGATGCGGCAGGCATACGCTTATAGGGGTCCGTGTAAAAATGGATTCGAAGCAAAAGGTGACACTGTGTGCTCATTTGCATGTCCTTTCCCAGAATCCCTGGCAGCAGTGGAAGCTCTGGATGCTAAGAGATAGTGGGGAAAGGCAGACCTGTCTGATACATGTGACTGTGCTCACACGCGGGATTTCTATTTGCGTAATAAGTGTTTGGAACGACTATATTTAATTATATCAGTAGCATGCACCAAACTGTAAAAGGAGCTGGCTTAAGCATCATTTCACAGGGTCAATGTGTCATGGTCGTTTGCCTCAATTATTCGATGCTTGTAGTTACGGTATGGGAAGTAATAGCAGGCATTGGGGCGGAGTTACCTGAAAGACATAATAATAGTATGTATACATTTTTTAGTCTTTTGGTGATAATTCTCTACATTTTTGCTGAGGGAAATAAACCCCAGGGTCCACGATTGGTGCAGATTAGGATATAATTAGTGCAAGAAAGTGCACTAAGAGGCAACGAAGACGTAGGGGCCTATTCAGGTAGCTTCGATAAAAGTGCTGCAATCTCGAACGGTTTGGAATGACCCCATCGAACGGTGTGGCATGACCCCATTGAACGGTTTGGCATGACCCCATCGAACGGTTTGGAATGACCCGATCGAACGGTGTGGCATGACCCCATCGAACGGTTTGGAATGACCCCATCGAATGTTTTGGCTTGTTCCCATCGAACAGTTTGGCATGACCCCATCGAACTGTTTGGAATGACTCCATTGAACGGTTTGGCATGACCCCATCGAACGGTTTGGCATGACCCCATCGAACGGTTTGGAATGACCCCATCGAACGGTTTGGAATGACCGCATCGAACGGTTTGGCATGACCCCATCGAACGGTTTGGAATGACCCCATCGAATGTTTTGTCATTTGTATCATCACGGTATTCAGAGAGAATCTGAAACCATTTCCACAAGTCTGAAACCGTGAGGTAGGAAAATGCCAATACCGCTGGGGACAGCAGCGATAGTATCTCAGCCTCTCTCAAAGTTCTCCCCTGCGCGATCTGGCCGCAGTCTGTAAGGCTATGACCAAGGTGGAGAGAAGTACGTGCACGTGTGCTTGCCCCGGCGCTCTGCTTGGGGAGACACAGAAATGTGGTTTTAGGCGCGATGGCGCCCCCCTCCCTTCAGTAACACGCCCCCCACCCGCGCTCGCAACTTTTAACCGGAGAGGAAAAAGCTCCTGCCTAGTCAGCGCCTGACGTCACGCCTCTTGAGCGTCAGCGAGCTTCTCCTCACCCTGGCCTTAGCCTAAGAGCTGCATAGAGAGCTGCACCGAAAGAGCCGCATTTCCCTGCACAGCTCCCACAGGCGATCTCCCTGCACAGAAAAAGCCGCGTCTCCCTGCACAGCTCTCACAGGCGATCGCAGGGTTTTTATTTACATTTTAATAACTGTGTACTGTAGTAGCTGAACAGCATTGATTTCACCCCCGGAGACCCCCTGCTTCCTGAGTAACAGGCCGGTATCTCCTATGTGTTTAAATGTCCTGGTCATGTGACGCGGGAGATTTAAACATTGCAGGGGGATACCGGCACCCCATACCGGGGCCTGTAACTCGGGAAGCAGGGGGTCCCCAGAACTGAAATAAATGTGGTTCAGCTCCGGAGACCCCCTGCTACAGTAAGCTCGTATTAAAATGTAAATAAAAACAGCTTCATTGCCTTAGCGGCTAGGCACTAAGGCAATAAAGGAGTTAAACCTGAGTACCCATTTTTTGGTGTGTACAGGGGGTGGGTAAAAGGGGTAGTTTCCCCAGGGTGGGTGGTTAGGCCTGCAGGAAAGGTTGCGGGAGGAGTTAACTCCTTCACTACCATATCAGTGGTAAATGCTATGGTAATGATTGGGTTAACCACTCCCGCTACCCACCCGAGAGCCCTAACCAACCAACCCTTGAGGCAACTACCTCCTTCACCCAATCTCTCTACCCCCAAAAACATTAAAATACAACTATCCACATCCTCTACCCCCAACACATACACTACAATAATGGGCAAAATTACTATAATCAAGATATGGATAATAGGCCATTTGCCCATTAAAAATAAAACATAATCCAGCCAACATAAAGTAAAAAAAAGTTCTACCTACCCCTGCCATGATGAAGGCTGTCTTCATCACTGTACTCTGTGTCCATGCCCCCTGTGGGCAGCAACTGTACAATCAAAAAACAAACGAATGGCCACTAACCCTTTAATTACCGTACTGGTTAGCAACTGATATAGTAATTAAGGGGTTAACCCCCATCCCCCGCTACCCACCCGGGATGCCTAACCACCCTCCCCGGTGCAATTACCCCACCCCACTAGCCATTGATTTGCTCTGCCACCATAGCAATGAATGAGCAATCTACCAATAAAAAAAACAAGCACCAAATAAAAAACATTACATTTCATTAAAAAAAAATGTCAATTAACCAATTGATTGGCACAGTGATGCACCATGCCCATATAATATGGGCATAGTTTGCCACTATGGCAGTCAATGGGCAACATAAAAAAACAAGCAGAAAAAATACATAGCAATTAAATAAAAACAAGCATTTGCCAAAAAATGCATTGCTTGTCATGAGGTTCCTGCTGTGTCTGCTGGACTCAGAATCGGAGGGTGAAGACGTCAATGGTAAGAAAAACATGGATTGTATTTTTTTTTCATTGCGTATATTTTTTTAAAAGTTGCCCACTGATTGCCAATGCATCTATCTATGCACCTTTCAGGCTATAGATAAACACAATGACAAGCAATGTATTTTTTGGCAAATTAATTTTTCTGCTTATTTTTTTATATTGCCCATTGACTGCCATAGTGGCATGGTGTACCACTCTGCCAATAAATTGGTTTATTGGCATTTTTTTATGACATTGAATGTATTTTATTCAGTGCTTTTTTCTTTAATCGGTAGATTGCCCATTCATTGCCATAGTGTCAAACCCTGCTCATATTATGGGCATGGTTTACCACTGTGCCAATCAATGGGTATAGGGGGATGGTAGAGGTAGTTACCCCAGGGAGGGTGGTTAAACATCCCGGGTGTGTAGCAGGGGAGGGGCATTAACTCCTTAATTACTATAGCGGTAACTAACCACTAAGGTGATTAAAGGGTCAGTGCCCATTAGTTTGTTTTTTATTGTTATGTTGCTGCCCACGGAGGTCAGAGAGGACGGGGAGGACGGGGAGGAAGGGGAGGAAGACGAGGATGGCCTTCATCCTGGCAGGGGTAAGTAGAACTTTAATTAACCTTTTTGTTAGCTGGATAATATTTTATTTTTAATGGGCAAATGCGCTTTTATCTGGATAATAGTAATTTTGCCCAGTACTGTACCTATATGTTGGGGGGGAGGGATCTTGGTGGTAGAGGGGGTGCCCATTCATTGCCATTGGTGTTATCTTTGCTCCCATTGAGGGCATAGGTAACCACAGTGGCAATCAATGGGTGTATTGATTAGTATTGTGTTTTAATGTTTACTGGGGGTAGTGGGGGTGAGTGAAGGTGGTACAGTATTTGGCCCGTGGTAGGTGTTTATGCCTACCAGGTGGGTAGCAAGAGGGGTTAACCCCTTCATTACCATAGTAGTAGTAACCGCTAAGGTAATAAAGGAATTAACGCCTCCCTCAAGACCTAAACAGCCACCATGGGCCAAATACTACCTTCATCATCCCCCGCTACCCACCATAAACTGGGCACGAGTGTTAAACCCCTTCATTACCTTAGCGGGTAGCCGCTAAGGTAATGAGGCTGCCTGTAAATGTATTTTTACTGCATTGGATTGAAGCCAGGGGTCTCTGGAGCTGGTTTTAATGCATATCGGCTCCGGTGACTCCCGGCTTCAATCCGATGCAGGGATTTTCTAAGTCCTACATTTTTTGAGTCCTACTCGGAAATTCTATATCGCCACCCTTGGGGTGTGATAACCTCGCTAGTTCAAAACTCAGATGACCTCATCGGAGCTACTCGAATAGTGTGATTTTCTAAAAAATGTGAGTTGGAGATCTTGCTGAGTTCTCACTCGGTGTGTTTGAGCCGCAGCGATACCGCTCATGGAGATGCACTTCCAGAACGACTTTGGCCGGTCATCGGAGCTTCCTGAATAGCTACCATGCCACTTCATACGGGAACTGCTCAAAAAGCTTGATGAGTTAGTTATCGAAGCTACCTGAATAGGCCCCATAGTGTTGTATAAACATAAAGTACAAGTTTGTGATGTTTCTGAGGATCTTACAGTCTGGTTTCATACCATAGTAGTTGAGTTGACCCCCCCCCCCCCCCCACCCCAATATTATTCCCATTAAATCCAATTGGAAGGCTTAGAAAACATGGCCTGCGGGTGATACAGACCGAGAGCCATAATGGTTCGCCAGAGGTAGAGGCAGAAGGGAAGGCGAAAGGCAGGTAGATGGGACAATTGGGGAAGGCATAAAGACTAGAAGAAGACCGGAGGTAGTAGGCCAGGGTGCAGACAACAAGCTACAGTAGATCAGGGGGTGCTTAAGGCAACACAATAAAAATAATGGCGCCTTACCAGTGTGGGCTAAGCGTTCAGAACGGGAACATCATGGGGACTCGTTTATTTCCACCACATTTGGATAGACGATCAGAAACTCTTTTGAGTCGCCCACTTCAAACTCAGACAGGAGAAAGGGAAGTACCATTGACACTTTGACTTTGGGAACGGGCCTGAAGATGGGGTTCAACCCTCGAAACGTTGCCCCCCTTATTTTGTTTGCGCCCTCTTTTTTTTGTCTTCCCTTTTCCTTCACGTTCATGGGATTGTAAAACGATGGCCCCAGAACGGATTTTTTGAGGCCCGATGCCCTCGCTTGGCTGTATTTCACCTTGCGGTCGGGTTTCCTTGTTTTTTTTACCGTATGTCCTTTTTTTCTGTGTTTTTGGTTCATAGTATTACTGTTAGAGTCTCTATACATTTTGTGGTTTTTGGACTCACTTCTGTATATGGGGATTACGGTTTTCCAGTAAATTATTCTTTTTTTTTTTTTTGCAACTGGCTTGTTTCTTTTCTTTAGTGCGGGGAACCTCACTTATGTTTCCACAATCAAAATAATGGTTTTATACCAACCAGGAGTGGAAATTCAGGAGGCGGTAAAGCAATGTGCAGCCGAGAGCCTTGAACGAGTAGTCTGACAAGGGAACTCAATATGTGGTTGACTAGTTTTTCTACTCAGGTCAGTAGCCAGGACGGAAAAGCCTGAATATATTTACAGGCAGAGTGATCCAGCTGCAGTGAATTAGCTGAGCAGGGGAGTGAGAGAGCCTGGATTGGAGGACCTTCTCCGCATAACACACTCAGGCTTCCACCTTTTATACGAGTCTTAACGTTACAATAACCCGTGCACAAAAATAGTCAAAAGGAAACATAGTCTTCAATTGTATTGGCAACATGAAGAATGAGACTGGTTTCCCAAAAGTATGTTTCTGATATCACCAATAACATAGAGCAGGGTGCTCAACTCCAGTCCTGAAGCCGCCCCAACAGGTCAGGTTTTCAGGATATCTCTGCTTCAGCACAGGTGGCTCAGTCAGTCCCAGCTTCAGCACAGGTGGCTCAATCAGTCCCTCCTGCAACACAGGTGGCTCAATCAGAGGCTCAGTCTTTGACTGAGCCTCTGATTGAGCCACCTGTGCTGAAGCTGGGATATCCTGAAAACCTGACCTGTTGGGGGAGCTTGAGTTGAGCCACCCTGACATAGGGGATCAAACTGAAATACCTGATTGCATTAACCGTTAAAAAATAAACCAACACAGCAGATAATTGTAATAATAACCCTTCGATCATCTTGACCTGCAATATCTCCTTATTAGAAGGCTCTACTACACCTTTCAAAGTTAAGTTAATCATTTCTATTAATGATTTGCATACAATAAAACAATTAAGTGCCTCCTTGTTACAGGGAAATGTACTTTTAGACCTCTGGGACAAAAATACTTGGCCAAAAGATAAAAGATGGCTGCCGCGGTCAGCCTCAATATGATGCCCGGTATCAAGGTTTCATGTCATCAGAAGATACCACAAGATACCGGGGATACCCTGCGGATCAGCTCTGGGGGACCCATCCGGGAATCAATAATGTGAAAAATTCATTTTTGGGAGTGATGCTACTTTAAAGGAGCAATTTTTTGTTTTAACATAGGTTTGACACAGGGGGAACCCCATCAATTTCAGCTTTGGGGACCCCCTGCTTCCCGAGATACAGTCCTCCAAAGCGGGTGCCGGAATCTCGACCAAGTGCAAAGCTCCCGCGTCACATGGGCCAATAGGAAACCGCACCGGGTGATGTCACGGTTTTCTATTGGCTTTGAAACTCCCACATAACGTAATCCCTGCTAGCAGAGCAGCTACCGGCACCCAATACGCGGGTATCTCCGGAAGCAGGGGGTCCCGGAGCTGAAATTAATGGGGTTCAGCTCCAGAGACCCACTGCTTCATTCCTATAGTAACAAAAATAATCACATGCTTGGATTGCCTCATAAGTAGGGTTGCCAGAGAGCTTCTCCAAAAATACTGGACACTATGGTAAAAGGTGTAACACGCTTGGGACACACACTTCTCCGCTCCAAGCTGTTTCCTCCTCTCCTTTGCCCCAACCCAGGCTCCAAACACCTCCTCTTGATTGGCTGCATTACTCAACAGCAGCCAATCAGGATGGAAGAAACTGTCCAGCCCCCTAGAAACCGCCCTGCCCTCTCCCTGCTCGGGGAAATCTCGCGGCCCCCCCAAGCCGATCAGGTCACTATGTCCAGAGAGGTAATACTAGTATACACATACAGTACATGTCCTGTATTACCTCTAATTTTTTACTGGACAGAGTGTCCAAATACAGGACAGTCCGGTTCAATACTGGACACCTAGTAACCCTACATAAGGCATGGGATAGACACTGCAGGGACAATGGCTGGTTTTCCTCTTCTTAAAACGTACAATTCTGCAGTATAAAAATAAGTGAATATAACAATGCACATCAAACGTCTGAGGAAAATAAATAAATAATAATAGAAACAATGAATAAAATATATACATATATATATCTTCTTCTAGTATTTACTGTTACTGACTCTCTATCCCCTACTGCCTTCTAATACCTATCAGAACACAAAGAGAAAGGCGTCTGTAAAGCACTGCAATGCATCAGCTCGCTCAGCTCCCAAAGAGATGTTTAATGGCTGTTTTATTGGCAAAACACAGTGTTTGTCTGCGTGCTTTTCTCTCCCAGCTCTTGAAATATTTGCAGAACAGTTGACATATATATATATAAACTATCAGAATAAACTATCGCAACTGGACTAACACAGCTATTTTCTGCTTTATATATATAAAATAGCTGTGTTAGTCCAGTTGCGATAGTTTATTTATTCTGCCACTATATTATAAATATATAAAAGCAGAAAATAGCCTGTTAGTCCAGTTGCGATAGTTTATTCTGCACTATATATATATATATATATATTGAAAGGAAATGGAAAAAGATGTGTGGGGTTAACCCTTTCATAGCATCCCATTTGTTTTGAGTGATAGGATTTTTATCTTTCTGTGCACTGAGATAGTACCGATCAGGGCACTACCAATAAATTAGAGTTTCAGGGGGACAGTGGACAGCCACTTTAGTGCCGTGCTAAAAACAGCCACCTCCACTGATCGAATTCCGCCTTCAAGACCCTCCCAACAAGTCAGGGTTTGAGGATATCCCTGCTTCAGCACAGGTGGCTCAATCAGTGGCTCGGTCTTTGGCTGAACCACTGATTGAGCCACCTGTGCTGAAGCAGGGATAGCCTCAAAACCTGACCTGTTGAGTGGTCTTGAGAACCCTTGCATTTAACCCTTACCGCCAAATGGGCCCCCAGTGAATTACCCCGCAATTACTTTGCAGGCTTCTCATCAGCCAGGCGGATAAATGATCAGCATGTAACGTGCAACATTACCGGGTTAAACGCCTTTACCGTCCATGAAGCCAAAGGAGCCAGCAGCACCGACGGTTTTAATGGGAGCCTTTCCCACAAGGGAAAGGGACGTGCTTGGTCAAAGGGACAATTAACACTATAAAAGAACAAATAGAAGCATGCAAACTTACTGGCAGAGGCATCCCAAAACTTGATCGAGCCGTCAGCGTGCCTACAAAACACAATGCACAGGTTAGCAACTCAGGTAAAATACTTTTATTGTTCCCCTATGTTGCAATAATTTTTTTTTTCACTTTATTCAATTTTTTGCGACCAGGGTTTATTATTCATTCACTTTGGATCCTGTTTGGCTTAGGAGTGCCCTGGGGACTGTTTTTTCTATTCAACTATCTTTCCAGCTCTCATTCTTTCTTAATAAAAACACCAACCAGCAGTGAGATTTTTATTTGTGATTAATACACGGAAAATATGCCCGGTCCAGACGAGAAGACGTTTAGCGAAGGTCTGAGGACAATGGGCCATGTGTGCTAAGCAATGATATCCCAGCGGACACCCTTACAGTTACAGCCCCGTTCGAGTGAATGTGCCCTAAGGGGACTTCAAGTGCTAAACAGGGTCTTGTGGAATAGCTCCGCTTAGGAGACATGGGCCAATATCACTGACAATAATGAAAGAATGAAAGGAAGATATCGGTCAATCACAATTCCACGTGGAAGGGGGCGGTTCATTTACATCACAGAAGAAACATTTGGCACATACATTTATTCCGTGTACATCGCTTCTTAGTCAACACGAAAACATTAACATCGGGCTGTTTTCAGCTTTGTGCGGTTGAAACCTATCCCAGCTTCACACTGCCGAGCCGGTATAACCAGCCTCACACTGACGAGACCCAAATGGGCTGTCTGTGAGTAGGTTACTGCTCTGCACTTCTTTAACCCAGAAAGTGCTGACAAAGCTGTGTAATACGGCAGGAATACGCTTGTAGGGGTCTGTAACAGGGGACTTATCCCTATTCATAAATGTGCCTCTAATCCAGCAGTGTGGTGGTTAACTGCTAGTAGGCAATTAACTAACACCACCTGGCTGATTGCAGGTGGTAGAAAAAGCTTAGGAGACACATCCATTTTGTGTTCTCCTTCCCCCCCTTTTCTGATACAAACCAGCTAGTTTAATACCAATTCTAATATTACTGTACATCAGTTCAAAATTGTACTTTCAGTATTCATGTATTTTGTTTGTAATAATACTTATAATGCTTTAGAATTACCATACAAATTTCCATCCCCACCTCATTTTATTTATTTATTTTTAAAAAGTTATACCAGGTAATACATTGAGAGTTACCTCTTGTTTTCAAGTATGTCTTGGGCACAGAGGTATGATTATGGTGCAAGCATCATTGGAGGCGGAGCTTCGATACCAGGTGACTCTGTATGAGAGAGAGTCTGAGAAGGCTCAGAAACTGGAGCAAGAGCTGGAGAGACAGAGAGACTGTTCCATTCCCTTGAGTCAGTACACCAAGGAGAAAACAGACGCAGCGGCAACCTTGACGACAAAAATTACAGAGCTCCAGAATATGAAGGAGACACTGATACAGACTCAGAGAAAGCAAAGTGCGCAGATAAATTCCCTGAGAAGAGACTTGCAAGACGCACTCAAACAGATTGAGACTCTGCAGACCAGTAACTTACAGATTCCTCCAATACGGAAAAAGGTATTGGCTCTGCCCAAGCACCGGTATCCCACAGTAACTAATGCCCGTGAGGACAAGGGTACAGTGAGAGTTGGGGACTCCACGCACCTTCAAAACAAGATTACGAAGTTTGAGCCACCTAAGAAAGCACTAGCCAAACCTACAGCTGTCCAACAAACAGAGGTAGGAGTGCAGAATCAAAGCCAGAAGAATCCTTAGCTGAGGAAGCTGAAAAGATAGGACGTTCTCTGGAAAGGGAGGTGGAGGTGCAACTCAGTCCCAAAGAAGCTGAACTGGCGACTCCGTTGTGTGGAGGAGGTGCAGAAAGACCGCTTCAAGAGTGGAAAACTCTAAGGGCTAGTCCTAACTGCTCTACAACTGTTGCCATACAGTTTGTCTACAAAAAGAGGAGTGGCCGACGCAACGGAAATCTCATGACCGCGCACTCGGTAAAAAGACTTTACTTGGAAAAAGTCTTCCTCGAGCGACTGAGGAGTGCTGATCTCAAGCACCTTCGGGAGGAGACAAAAATAAACTGGAGAAAGGGCTCCAATCCCAGCAGGACAGAGGGTTCTCTTCCTCCATCCACTCTCATTCAAGTCACAGAAAGATCTCGAATGAGAGTGGAAGGATGGGCTTTGGCCGTGGTAAGCCCGAGCTTCCCACAAACAGGGGAGGTATGTAACAGGGGACTTATCCCTGTTCACAAATGTGCCTCTAATCCAGCAGTGTGGTGGTTAACTGCTGGTTGGCAATTAACTAACACCACCTGGCTGATTGCAGGTGGTAGAAAAAGCCTGCCTTTGAGACAGGAAGTGAGACTCCTTAGCTCACACCTGAGCTGAACTAGGAGACAGAGCAGAGATTCCTTAGTCCACAACTGGGCTGAACCAAGGAAGGACAGATGTCTTGAGCGACAAGCTGACCACAAGACAAAGGGGACAAGATTCTAAACTTGGAGCCTGACATTTCCTGTGCACACAAGGGTGCGGTTCCAAGAGAGCAGAGAAGCTTCCCCTACAGCAGCCCAGCTAACAGATAAGACTTTTCGTATAAGACTATTATCTATGTCTATGTGTATTGATAAATGTCTCCATGATTTGGGGCTGGTAAATAGCTTAGCTAACCAACCCAGTCAGAGAGGGCTGAGCTACATATGTAGATAGTCTCCAAAGCAGAGATAGGTTTTTTTGTTTGGCTTATTCTCTTATGTTGATTTTTGCTGTGTTTAAAGCGACAGGCACAATAAAGCCTTGTTTTTAATTTCACCGTAAAACAGTCTCCATTGTGTACCTCTGCACATGTCCTCCTACAGGGTCCCATGTTAAAATGGACTTGACGCAAAAGGTGACTGTATGCTTATTTGCATGTCATTACCCAGGATCCCTGGCTGCAGTGGTAGCACTGTGTGCTAAGAGATAATGGGGAAGTGCAGGGCTGCAGACCTGTCTGAGACGTGTGAGTGTGCTAACACGCGGGATTTGTATTTGCAGTGCACTGTTCGGGGGAGGGTGTGCATCACTTTATTAATCACCATAACCTATATAACGTGTGTTTGGGAGATAAGAACGTTTCCTCTGTTAAGAGCCTCAGGATGGCAGCAGCATGTGTCAGGCTCCCAGTGCCGCGGGGGGGGGGCTCTCCCACTATCCCACCGGGCAAGAGAACGTCATATGAAGAACTTGCAGATCAGGCAGGAGGCTTTCTCCCCCGTCACCTCCAAGAAAGGTAAGAGCCACAGGGGCAACAGTACAAGGGTGATTTAGACTTAAATATATATATATATTATATATATATATATATATATATATTTCTTATACTAGTCTGTTGCCTTGTTTATCGAGTACGGATATCCCTGTTTGAGTTTCGCTTTGCAGACTGCATGTTTAACAGGGACTTTTGTTACACCTCTGTACAACTGTTGCTAGCATTGGACGAACATTGAAATGAATGCAAATTGAAGCCTTCTGGAATTAACTTTCCTTATCTGTGCAAACCCCGGAACCTAATTAATCAGTCATAGACTGTATGAATAAACGCTGACCACAATATCACATCTGGTCAGCCAGCGTAGTTACAGATACTACCCCTAAGGTTTTAGTCTCTGCACAGATACCTCAATCTGCCCAAGGGGAACTTCTCTTACCATGAGTTGATGGAAAGGACTCTTCCAATGGGAACATGGTGCCTGTGCATGGCCAGCTAGGAATATTGCAGGACTGGGCCTCCCACCTTCTTCTTCGCCATCTCTTCCTGCAAGGTCCCTCATCATGGCGCCACGACGTCGAATGGCATTGTGTTGCCATGACCATGGGATGTCACGTAACGTCCCGTGGTCATGGCACCGCGACAACATTTGATGTCACAATGAGGGACCCTGCAGGAAGAGATAGCGAAGGAGAAGGTAAGAGAATTACAGAGGCCTCGAGCTCTCCACCGGCAACCAGTTTAATTGTGGTGGGGGAGAGCCCGGGGCTTCTCTAACCGCGGGGCTCGAGGCATGTATCATTTCCTTCTGAAGGAGAGGTTGTATGATGTTATTGTGGTGAGCCTAGAACAGGGGTGCGCAAACTGGGGGGCGCAAGATTTTTTTTGGGGGGGCGCGGCAGCTACAGAGGTCCCGCACTCTTCCCCAAGGCATTTAAATTAAATGGCGGGGCACCGCGCGATTACCTTGATTCAGGTAATTCCGGTGATGCATCCAGTGACGCCGCGGGGTCACGTGGCGTCATATGACCCCACTGCATCATTTGACGCCGGCACAAAGGTAAGGGGGGGGCGCGAGCACTGGGGGAGAGCAGGCAGGAGGGCACAGCACCAAATGTTTGTGCACCCCTGGCCTAGAGAACGCCATCACGGCAACAAAGCCCTGAGCCAGTCATCGGCCCACAATCCTGGGCTGAACATCCTCTATTCCTACAGATCCTGCAGGGACTTAGGCAGATTACTCAATTAGGATTTCTCATTATTTCCCTGCAATTAGTGATGGGAAATTCTATCCATCTCATTATGTACGCGATTCAACCGTTCTCTCCCCGCCAGTATTTTATTTCTTAAGTGGAGTTTTTCCATTCCATTATCTGTAAGAACTCTGCGGCTAAAGATTGAGATCGGAGTTGAATATTCATCCTGACTAACCTTGGGGAAAGCAGATTACAGTATTTCAAATGTCTTGTTAAGGCAGCAATATGGAGGTATTGAAAGGTCTTTGTGATACGTATTAAAGCTGCAGACCAACCAATATCCTACATGTGTTTTTTTTTTTTTAAATAAATCAGTTCTGTACTATGTGAAAACACTTGTAGCATTTAAAAAACAAACAAAAAAAACAACAACTCTGAATTACATTTTTAATGTATTATAATGTAACAAGCCTTTTTTGTTTCTATAGCAACCATTTATAGTCACGTCCCCTTTCTCTTCTGAAGCAAGCTCTATAACACACCCCTTTTTGAGCCCCGCCCTGTCTTTAGCAGCGCACCAATTGTATCTAGTGACTGCCTGGTCACATGATCTTCCCCACAGAACTTTATCATATTAATATGCACATGCATTACACTGAATGCAGAATACTCCAATGCAGCCATTTAGTGAACCCCTGAGTCGAATCTTCGCTGATCGATCACAGGAGAACGGATTGATCGTCAACTTAGCTAATTACTTACCATTGTGTGAAACAAAACGCATCTTGGACAGCTGCTTTAAAATGTCTATTGTACTACCACGCCCATTGTCGATACTATATTATATACTAAATGTCATTTGTTCTTTCTATTATATGTAATAGAAAAATGAACATGTGACTTTTACCGTATCAGTGTGTTGCTGTAATAATTTAGTATTTTTGGCACATGGGACAGGTATCACTGTATGAGATGTACCTCTGGCAAACAATGGAAAGACTTACTTTAACAGATGGACATTACTTTATGGACATAGTTACATAGTTACATAGTTACATAGTTACATAGTAGATGAGGTTGAAAAAAGACATAGGTCCATCAAGTTCAACCTATGCTAAATTTAGACATTCTTCTTCTTCTTTAATTGTCCATCTATGTGCCAGAGACATCAAGCTGCGGTTACCTAAAAATGTGGTATTAACGCTCAAAAAAGGGCGAATTCTTTTTATTGTGCAATACATCAACTTTGCACCGCCAAAAATATCGCTTTTTTTACCGGATCCGTTTA
This sequence comes from Ascaphus truei, assembly GCA_036426205.1. Classification (NCBI taxonomy): domain Eukaryota; kingdom Metazoa; phylum Chordata; class Amphibia; order Anura; family Ascaphidae; genus Ascaphus; species Ascaphus truei. The sequence goes on from CM071569.1 coordinate 284,928,558, forward strand.
AAAAAAAAGAGGCATAATACACCATTTTTGGGTAAAAACTGCCATATGTCGAGTACCGATATTTATCGGAACGGGATGAACGGCAGAATTACCGCAAATAATGTATCCCCTAGACCCGGCTGGCGTTAGTCCCGTCTTTCCTATGGATATATTGGCCCTTATATACATAGGCCAGATAAGCTAAATGAACCTGAACTAGATGATAAAATAGTTATTAAAATACATTACGGTAAATATTAACCCCAAAGTAGCCCACGGGTCAACTAGCCATGGGTTTCCACGACTAACTGACCAAAAAGGGCTACAAAGTGGTTAATATTAAAATAAAACTATACTACCTAACCCCCTTGCCAACCTTAGAAGCTAGTAAAGCATTGCCATTGCCATGGAATACTTTACTAACCGCCAAGGCAATGAAGGGGTTAATCCTCTTTCTTCCCCCCCCCCATCCCCCTGGGGGGCCTAACCACCCTCCCTGAGTCAACTAACTCCTACCCCATGACAAACATACCTGTTTTAAAAATAATAATCACATTAAAAATACATTTTAAGCATAAAACCGTTGATTATCACTGTGGACCACATTAGCAATAAATGGTAAGCTGTAATACAAAAAAAAAACATTAATATAAAAATAAAAAATAAACATTAATAACCCTCCTTCATTACCTTAGTGGCTAACCGCTAAGGTAATGAAGGGGTTAACCCCTCCCGCCACCCATTCGGGACAAGTACCCACCCAACAAGAGTTCCTTCCACCACAGTAATGGGCAATAGTCCTATAAGGCAAATGTGCCTAACAGGACTTTTGTCCCTAGAAAAGAATAAAAATAAACAACAAACAAAACAATGCGTTACAATACATAATAAATACTAAACAATTAAACCCATTGATTGGTACAATGCCTATGTAAGCCCTCAAAGGGGACCTAGATAGCATATTGCCAATCAATGAACACCCTAAAAAATTATTGTTACGTACCCAAGCCGGGATGAAGGCTGTCCTCCTCATCGTCAGGGGAAGCCGCTGGAACATCCAATGAAGGGCCGATGTCCAACCATAAAAAAAACCACACAAACAATCCGTGCCCGATGGCCAAAAACAGTAAAACCCCAATAAACACCATAAACAAAAATCCTTGCCCGATGGCACAAAAATAAACAAAAATCAAAAGTAGCCAAAATACTGTAGATCCAGGCCTGATGGCCCGTCTTCCAATCCAGATCCATCCTGGATGAAAGGTGATGGATCCTATACTTGAACAGAGGCAATGCATTCTCCGTAGAAGATAGAAGAGCAGTGAGTTCTTATTCTTCTTGCAGATGTTGACTCATCGTCCAATTCCTGCCTAATGAAACGTGACAGTCCTTTTATAAGGCCTGTGACGTCATATTTGTCAGTCACATGGTACATCCACCAATCCTATTGGTAGTTGTACTATGTATTCAGTCATCAGTTTGTTTGAGAATGACTTCTCACCCAACATTTTTGACATCACATGGTACATCAATCAACCGGATTGATTTATGTACTTACTATCTGATGCCTTCCCTATTCAGTGCTGTGTCATCACCTTAAAGGGGAGAAATCACAAGGTGACGTACCATCTGATGCCTTTCCTTTTTTGTTTGCTGTGACATCAACCAAACCAAGTTGCTTGATGTACCATGTGATATCATCAATGTTGGTTGAGAGGTCATTTTCAACCAAATTGATGGCTGTTCACATGATACATACACCAATCCAATTGGTGCATGTACCATGTGACTGTCAAATGGGACGTCACAGGCCTTATATAAGGCCTGTCACGTCTCACTTGACAGGAAATGGACAACGAGTCCACTTCTGCAAGAGGAAGAAAAGAAAGAAGATCTACTCACCGGAGACTGCTCCTCTATAAAGAGGTTCCATTGCTTCGGGTCAAGTTAAGGATCCATCACCCTTCATCCAGGATGGATCCGGATTGGAAGAAGGGTCATCGGACCTGGATCTATTTTTACTGCTTTTGATTTTTTGTTTATTTTTGTGACATCGGGGAAAGATCATTTTTCTGGTGGTAATTTTTTTTTACTGTTCTTGGCTATCGGGCCTGGATTGTTTGTGCGGTTTCTTTTAACGGTTGGGCATTGGCCCGTTATTGGATTTTGCAGCGGGTGCCCCTGATGATGATTAGGATGGCCTTCATGCCAGCATGCGTAAGTAACACTTTTATTTATTTAGGGTGTTTATTGTTTGGCAATGTGGGTATCTAGGTCCCCGTTGAGGGTTTGGGTCAGCACAGTGGCAATGGCGTAGGATTTATTATGTATTGAAATGTATATTTTGTTTAATGCCTATTTTTATGTTTTTCAATGGGCAAAAGGGGTTAACCCTTAGCGTTTAGCCACTGAGGTAATGAGAGGGAGGGGGTTATTAATGTTTTTTTTAATATCGCTAATGTTTTTTTTGTATTACAACTTACCATTTATTGCCAATGTGGATTTATTGCCAATCTAGGCACCCCATTGAGACAATGGTTTTATGTGTAAAATTTATTTTTAATGTGATTATTATTATTTTTTAACCGTCTATTTATTATTTTTAGACGATATTATTATTATTAGACCAAAACGTAGACTATTTTGCAATAAGTTTAAAAAAAATTCACTTCAAGACCCATAATTGCCTGTGAATTAAAGGGGGAAAGAGGGGCAGAGAGGGGCAGAGAGAGAGGGATAGAGAGGGGCAGAGACCAAGACCGAAACCGAGAGAGAGACCGAGAGAGCCCGAGAGAGCGAGAGACCGAGAGAGACACAGAGAGACCGAGAGCGTCAGGCATGTGGAAGAATGTCCCAACATCGAATATGCTTTTCCGGTTGGGGAGATGGAGGGGTTAAAATAAGCGAGAAAAACAAAGCGAGAGGAAAGAGCAGAGAACGCCCACAGCGTCACTCATTTATTAAAAACATTAAAAAAAAACCACAGGTAATAATTCAAGTCACATTGGGTCAGATATAGAAAGGAAGTGTCCCCAAACAGGCGAGCAGGACAAGGACATTATCGCACCGGCAGCTTTGCCACAGCGGGCGCCACACGTCCCCAGACGCGCGTGTGAATGCCTTTCTATATCTGACCCAATGTGAGTTGAATGATTACCTGTGTTTTAATAAAGTGAATGACACTGTGGGCGTTCTCTGCGCTGTCCTCTCTCTCTCTGTCTTTGCATGTACTAACGGAGGCGCGGAACACGTCCAAAGGAGAGCGGCCCGCGCCTGGATCCCGCTGCAAATCGCACAAAGAACTTTTTATTATCGTTTTCTTCACAGATCAGACTTTTCCACTATTTGTGTTTTTCACGTTGGACTTAATTTTATTCATTTTTTTGTGCACTGTAAGAGACGTGTGCAGAGGTACATATATGTATGTATGTATGTATGTATGTATGTATGGCACTATGTAAGAGATGTGTGCAGAGGTACATGTATGTATGTATGTATGTATGTATGTATGTATGTATGTATGTATGTATGTATGTATGTATGGCACTATGAAGAGACGTGTGCAGAGGTACATATATGTATGTATGTATATATGTATGTATGTATGTATGTATGGCACTATGTAAGAGAATGTGTGCAGAGGTACATGTATGATGTATGTATGTATGGCACTATGTAAGAGATGTGTGCAGAGGTACATATATGTATGTATGTATGTATGGCACTATGTAAGAGATTGTTGCAGAAGGTACATATATGTATGTATGTATGTTATGCACTATGTAAGAAGATGTGTGCAGTGGTAACATATATGTATGTATGTATGTATGGCACTATGTAAGAGATGTGTGCAGAGGTACATATATGTATGTATGTATGTATGGCACTATGTAAGAGACGTGTGCAGAGGGTACACGTTGTATGTTGTATGTATGGGCACTATGTAAGAGATGTGTGCAAGAGGTACATATATATGTATGTTATGTATGGCACTATGTAAGAGATGTGTGCAGAGGTACATATATGTATGTATGTATGTATGGCACTATGTAAGAGACGTGTGCAGAGGTACATATATGTATGTATGTATGTATGTATGTATGGCACTATGTAAGAGATGTGTGCAGAGGTACATATATGTATGTATGTATGTATGTATGTATGTATGGCACTATGTAAGAGATGTGTGCAGAGGTACATATATATGTAAGAGATGTGTGCAGAGGTACATATATATGTAAGAGATGTGTGCAGAGGTACATATAATGGAGACCGATTTGGGTGCAATTATACAGTATCTTGGCTTTATTGAGCCTTTATCCATGTAAAATATACAAAAACAACAAAATAACAAACCCCTATCCCTGTGTAAGGGTAACTTACTTCCCCAGTCCCTGTCTGCAGGACTGGAGGGATATTCCCATTACCAGCCTATCACCCCAAAGTCTCAGGAGGTACCTTAAGCAGGTGGCCCTCCATGTCAGTCTCTGGCAGGTTCCTGGGTCCTCTGTGTCCAGCAAATATTGGTCTCAGGGTCTCTTTGTGTCTTGATCTCAGCACACCTTTGTGCTCAAGACAGTGTCTGTGTGCAGGCTTCTCTGCTCTCCTTCTGTCAGCCCAAATGTGAGCTAAGGAATCTCTCTCCCATCAGGCTTTTCTCAGAGTCTGGTTGATTGCCTGTGTGCAATTAACCAGCTCGCTGCTGGATTTAGAGGCAGTGTCTCTCAAACAGTGATAAGTCCCTGTTACAGGCACATTGCATTTTTTTTATGAATCAGTAATATTGTTTTATTGCTAGATTTAGTTTATCACTGGAACACTTGCTTAAATCCCGACATCATTTCTTAATTGCCACAGCTTGGTAGAGCACTCTCACACCTTTAACACTTCAAATAGGTGAGAACTTCAATGATATATTATACCTTTCTTATTTGGACTAACAGAATATATTTTTAAGACAAGCTCTCAAGAACTTGCAGTACTGTTTGACCTGTGGAACAGAGCTCTCTCCGCTCCTGAAAGCTTGTGGTTAAAAATAGAGCCTTCTATTGAAAAAGTCACTTCTTTTTAGCAACATTTCAAACAAACGAACATGGCTTTCGCCACTGAATACATGATGGTGTTTTAGCACGTTAGTAAGGGGAAAGGGTTTAGAAAACAGGAATAATATGGGCACGCGTTTTTACTAAACGTTTACATCTTCTTGGTTTGGGAAGTTCCCCCCCCCCCCACATGGATCACCCGTTTAGGGTGTGTGGGAGGCTACAGTGACACAAGAAGCTTCAGTCCCAGCTTCAGCACAGGTGGCTCAATCGAAGACAGAGACACTGATTGAACCACCTGTGCTGAAGCAGGGGTATATCCTGAAAACCTGAGCTGTTGGTGGCCCTTGAGGACTGGAGTTGCCCAGCCCTGATCTAAACCATCCTAGCTTCTTGTGTCACTGTTCCCTCCCATAATCAGTATTGGGCATTGTGGATTCTGGACGTGTAAGGGTAATCTTTGGTTGCAGGTTATATTGCAGCTCAGATTCCCTGTTGAGGAAGCTTTGATAGTATAGGATGGGAGGCTGTGTCCCTGAAAGGGGCTGTGTCCCTGAAAGGGGCTGTGTCCCTGAAAGGGGCTGTGTCCCTGAAACGTCACTATTACTGCTCTTAATATTAAGTAACTACAGAGCACATTTTTGCATCAGTTTTTCCCGGGCTTCTCAGGAGCGGAGCTGTGTTTATTTCCGCTGCAGGGACCCCCTGCTCCCAGAGATACTTACCTCTGTAGGGGGCGCCAGTACCTGCAGCCAGGAAACGGTATGCCTAACAAAATGGCGGCTTCAATGCCCAGCATCGTGTGGGCCAATCGGAAGCCATGACATCATCCCTTGCGGCTTCCTATTGGACCGCGTGCAAAAAAGAAAAATCGCTCCGTGCTACATGTTTTGCTGCTTTAAAGGAGGAATCCAAGACGTGTTCTTTATTTTTTTAATACAAGTTTGGAGCAGGGAGGTCTCTGGAGCTGAACCCCTATTCATTTCAGCTCTGGGACCCCCAGCTTCTGCAGATACTTACCTCCGAAGCGGGGTGCCGGTATGTCTGCGGAGTTTAAAGGTCCAGGTCACACGGGCCAGTAAAGAAACAACACTGTCCTGCGCTCGAGTAAGGCGTCACCGTAAGACGTTATGGCTTCCTATTGGCCCGCAGGGCCGGGAAGCTTTGAAAAGCAGCCATATAGTGAACCCTATCGGCACCTCCTATGGAGGGAGGTGAGTATCTCAGGAAGCAGGGGCTCCCTGGCGTTGAAATGAATGGGGTACAGCTCTGGAGACATCCTGCTTCAATCCTATAGTAAAAAAAGGAAACAATGAAGGGGGAGAAAAAACGGCTTGGGTTGCCTCTTTAGGGTGAAGAACACAAAGTTGGAAGGGGATCCCGGAGACAGGATATGGCTGCTATGTCTGACACTGGCTTCAATATACCCTGGTCTAGGCTAAAGGAGTAGGCGGCATGGAAACCCTTTTCACGCTGGTCCTGACATTAGAAGAAAACATGTCCTATTATTGCTGAAGAACAAACAAGTTCCTTAAAGAGTGAAAACAGAAACATTCTTACCCTGTAATAATAATCTCGGGATATGTCTGTGTTCCAAGGTTCCAGGCGCCTCCTGTGATTGGCCATTCCTGCGTACAAACAGAGTCACGTCAACTGAACATTAACACTGCAACACTGTAACACTGTAACACTGTAACACTGCAACACTGCAACACTGCAACACTGCAACACTGCAACACTGGCTTGCCCCTCACAGCTAGCAGCTCAGCCGCCTCATCTCTTGCAGCACTCCATTAGGAAGGTCCCTTCTCCTCTAATAGATCTGCTTTCCATCTACTCTCAAAGAGATCCCCAGCTTCTCTGTCTTGAGTGCTCTGTCTTTCTTCTTCACCTGGACGATAGCGGGGGTACTGATCCACTCCGCACAACTGGACAGCCATCTTCTAGGGGAGACACCTCCGCCAGGAGCGATGCCGAGTGGAGCCATTCGCCCTGGTGGCCAGACTTAAGGAGCTACCGTGCTCCGCGGTCACCGGGAGGCTCACACCTGACACCCTGGGGCAGTCAACTCACCCTTGTCTTCATTAGCAGGTACTGATCCCACGCTGGGACCGATGGTACCTCTGTAGGCCGGACTGGCCGTTGTAGGGCACGCGGCCCACAGCATCTGGATTGCACTGCAACTGAGGTAGGTGATTCTTTGTCTCCAACTTCGCTGGTGTGGTCCGCGGCTGGCGCATCACCACGAGTGGCTGGTCGCTGGAATCACTGAAAGAAGATTGGGGTACAGACACCTTACCCTGTGATTCCTCTGTCTCCTCTGTATCCCCGCTGAGGTGGTTCGCCGGTAGGCGCATCGCCACCGATGGGACTTCAACCTCTTCTCGGAGAATATCACTATTGGATCTCCACAAGGGAGTCACCGGGGTCTTCTGCGATACAACCAGCGGTTGTTGGTACGAAGCTGGCGTGCTCCGGTACCTCCACTATGCGGTCGCGCTCTTCTCCTCCAATGGTTCGCTGGCGGTGTTAGCCATCTCTCTTGGGGTTCTGTAGCACACAGCGCACTGGTTGTAGGAACTGTGCCCCGCAGCAGGCACACTTGGGACCCCAGGTCTGTTTGCCACTGGGAATCAACTGGTTACAAACACATCTTATACACCGTCCATCAGCCACCACTGCCACCCAGTATTCATGGGTAGCCTAAAGTGGTCGAAGTCCATAACCACCAGACAGGTGCAAGTCCTTTTGTAGGCACGGGCACACAAGAAGGGTATCTTCCCTCCTCTTTTCCGCCATGTCCACACAAACGGGTGTGTTTCTCTGCATTCTGTACTGTCTTTAGTGGGAACAGCGGTTGCTGATTGCTGTTCCCTGTGCTGCTCCCCCTGGTGGAATTTAAGGAGGGGCACGCTTCTATCACTGAGTGGGTCTGGCTCTGCACTGAGGCACTCATAGGCGGGCGGAGCTCTGGTTTTCCGCCAGTCCTGGGCGATTTTTGCAACACAATTTAGTGCGGTTGCAGTCAGCAGACAGTGTGCTCTCCTGCTTTGGCGGGAGACGCCATTTGTCTGACTCACTGGCTGAGGGAGCCTCCATTAACCACAGTTCTGAACTACACTGCAGCTTTTTGCATAGATCATGAGACAGTCCCCTGCGGAGGACTCGGGTAGGGTTAATATATGGGGAACAGTCTCTAAGCAATTGTCAGCGTGGTGAACAGGAGATAGGTAATCCCCTGGCGTCAGTATCCAGCTTATAGCTATCACCCGGCGGTGGCCAATTCGGGCAAGTTTTACTTGGGCGAGCATTGTGGGTAATGCCGTATCATTGGATACTCCTGCCACTACAAACAAGTGCCTTGGGGATAACTGTTGCGCTAAGGCCCAGTCATTGACGTCTTGCTGTGACGGCACTGACTGATGAAAAATAGAATGGGACATTTGAAAAAAAATGGAACAGGGCACCCCAGGTCTATCTCAGCAGCGCCTCCAAATGTAACAGGTGTTCCCCCTAGTCTGACCCACCCAATCTCACATTGGCCCGTGTGATCTAACCAGTCCCCATTACGTGTTCGTGTCTGGTGGTGCACCTGTAGGCAACAGGGCTCCTGAGTCTCCTGCTTTGCCCATACCATGCAAATAAAGATGCCCTGTTCAAAGATACCCCCACTGTGTGAGTGTGAGATTACTCAGCAGTGGATGGCACCACCAAGAAGGAGTTCCTCACCAGGACCATCTCCCTGCGGAAGCACAGATCCTGATGAGGTGGAGGCGCTGTACTGGATATAGGTAGGACTCGCACCCACTACCTCAGCTGCCTGTCTGGATGACATCCCCTAATACCATCAAGCAGGACACTCAGGAGCCCTGTTGCCTACAGGTGCACCACCAGACACGAACACGTAATGGGGACTGGTTAGATCACACGGGCCAATGTGAGATTGGGTGGGTCAGACTAGGGGGAACACCCGTTACAAGTACAACAGAACCTGCTGGGCCTGCTGATTTTTGCCCATACTTAGTTATGGAAATAATATTACAGCTCTCCTAACGCGGCCGTTATAAATACGTTTCCTGCAAAAGTAAATAATGCCCGTTTGTAAAAGTGACTGAAAAAATGATTTCACGTGAATATTTTACTGAAAAATTTCACCTGGTCACAATGTGCAAGGAAAAGAAGGGAAGACTGTCAATTTAGAGCCAGATTTACTCAATTTCGATATTGATATCACTCTATTAATGGTTAAAAAAATGCGTTATTTGTACCGCCGTATCTACGAAGGGCTTAAAGCTTCAATAACGCAACGACAACTCATTTTATCACAGCGATAAATGCAGGCTTAATATAACACCAGGGTCCATAATTATCGTGCAAATGAGACTGCATCGTCCAATTACAATATGCAAGAGTTCAATTTAACGGCAATGCAAATGTATGGAAATTAAGAATTACCAGCTAATGACCTATTCAAACGCTAACACCTGGTGAAAAATATTCTCAAATGCTATCCCCTGTAGGTCGGCGATTTGCCGCACTCGATAACATGCTGGGGTCAGCAGGACATTCTAACGCGAGTATTGTACTTTCTGCCGTAAAGTAAAATCCACGTTAGAATATCCGGACTCGAGACATCGCCTTGTTGAGTGAGTCGGAGCAACGATCTACCCGTGCGTCCCTGAGGGTAATATGGATCCTCTCCTTACTTGATCTATCAATTTGATCACCAACACCAGTCTGGTGGCAGACCGATCTTGCCTATGTGTACAATGGCCAGGTATTCATATATTAGAAAGCCAAGTAGCCTGTTAGTTGTGGTCAACTTATGACCAGTTGGTCACTTGGGATACTGAAGACCTAACATGTACACACATCGTTTTTTGACAAGGTGTTTGTTGTATGTTTTAGATTGGTACAGTTACATAGTTACACAGTTACATAGTTACATAGTAGATGAGATTGAAAGAAAAGACGTAGGTCCATCAAGTTCAAGCTACTGTACACTAAATTTAGATGACGAGATACTTTATCTTATATTTGAACTTACATCCTCAGGCATGATAGGGGTTAATTATTTTCTGCTATGGGGGTTTGATAACGGGCCTTTTATATAAGGCTATGCTAGAAAAGTGGGAGCCTTCCAATTCCCAACTCCCCTCAACCCAACAAATTGCATCACTGTCGCTGATTAACGCTGGTTTCTCCGAGTTAACCCCTAGTTGCATCACTAGTGGTATTTAATGCTGAGTTACCGCTGTTTTGGTGCCTGCAGATTAGCTTGGATATTGCAATCCACTTATGAATATGGAATTCTTAGCAAATCTGGCGGAATTTAAAGACAATACTGTACCTCCTCGATACCAATATTTTATAACTCCATTTTTGTTTTTTTGCGCAAAAATGTTGACCTTTAGTCAATTCAGGCCATAGATCATTAAGTAGCTGGGATGGCTGCATTAAACAGGAAATATAGTATTTAAGAATACATTTTTATGTATATGGAAGATTCCTTTCATTACCTTTATGGAGTATGGATACACAGTATCTGCTTGTATCTTTTGTTTTCGGGGGAGTTCGGGGGGGTTGTAACATGATTCTTTTATTTTTTATTGTAGGGAGTTTGGGTTTTTATCGATTAAGTATGGATTGTATGATTTATATTTAAAACCAGAGACAGAACATAAAACACAGACAGAGCTCAGTGCACATCCAGTGAAACTCATACACGGAACAGTGCCTAAATATATATGTATAAAAATCTTTTAAGTAAAATGGTCTTTTAGTTTGACATTTTTGGCCAAAATTGTTGTAAGCCCCTGAGCCACTGCACGGCAGACCACATTTCAAGGGTCCCTAACACTAATATAAATTCTTAATAACCTGTGCAATACCAGGAAGAATGATTTATAATAAATCTGTCAATATTAGTTGCAAAGTTCTAAGTCTGATTGAAGCTTTTATTAACCTGTACATTACCAGGAAAAGCACTCTGTATTAGATTTGTCACAACCATACTGCACTGAGCTCTGTCTGTGTTTTATGTTATGTCTCTGGTTTTAAATATATATATTGCCATGCTCAGTAGCACTCTTCTGTGACACTCATATGCTTATATATATGTTGTGGTTATTTTGGGGGTTCAATAGGAGATTGTTAGGTGTCCAGTATGTTTTTTGTATGATTTATAAGCATATTTTAAAGGCTGCTGTGATTCCCTCCGCTTATCCGCAACCTTTAATAAAAGGACTACAAGCTTCGTGTGCATAGTGGAGTCGGGTGTTAGGAACAGACTTGAAGCCAATTATTTAGAAGCACAAGTGTTGAACGCATTCAGCGTTAAAAAATCGCCAACGTGCGTTATTGTGCTTACTTATACATTACCCGGGAAAGAAAGCTTCTGGAATAGCAAAGGTGACACTATGTGTTCCTGTCCAATCATTTGGTTTTCAGTTACTATTTTAATGGTGTAGAGCAAGGGCGGCCAACTCCAGTCCTCCAGGGCCACCAACAGGTCAGGTTTTAAGGATATCCCTGCTTCAGCACAGGTGGCTCAATCAGTGGCCCAGTCTTCGACTTATTGCATAATTACTAAATTGATTTCAAACTAAAATGTTGTGTGATCATTTTATCTCACTTAGCAAGCCTTATCGTGGCCGCAAATGAGTTTGTCTCAATATTCTGTATACATCCTGGTAAAATAAATGTGAAAAAATGTGGGTTAAAACGGTAATAATATAGCAGTAGGGGGGATGCATGATGGAGAAATGCGCGGTCTTACTTGCTTTGTGTAAGATCAACGACGATAAGATCCTTCTCCAGCAGGACCGCCACGGCATACGGCTCCTGGAATTCTGCGTGAGGGGAAATAACCCCCAGTTATTGTGCTTCCCAGGCAGAGATTTCCAATTAAACCTGTAATTAGAACTCACCTAATCTGAACGTAATCATCTCCTAAACTATTACAGTTTCAGCGGATTTGTAATCGAAATCTGACACAAGTCTGGTAATGTAAATTGTTCCAATTGGTATTTGAATAATGAACATTTTGTTACAAGTAATGTATTCCGTGTCACGGAAAAGAATGCCAGAGAATTTAGACAGATAATGAAGGAGTTCTCCCTGACAGACATTTGGAGGGCCCAGCGCCAGGGGCAGCGGGACTACTCCTATTTCTCCCCCCCACACCAAACCTACTCAAGGATTGATTATTTTCTGGGTACTAAAGACATCTTCCAGGCAACCTCCCAGTCAGACATAGGATCAATATCTTGGTCGGATCACGCCCCGGTCTCGCTGACACTCTCCCTCCCCTTCTATAGAACTAACCAATATAATTGGAAACTGAATGATTCTCTGTTAAACCAAGTAGATGTAGAAATAGAGATTAAACAAAAACTCAGAGAATACTTCACGCTGAATAAGGGCTCTGTAGAGTCACCAGCAATGTTATGGGAAGCCCATAAGGCGACAATCAGAGGGAATATCATCTCCATAGCATCACATAAGAAAAAAATAAAGCAAAAACTCTATAATGAGCTAGCGGAGAAAGTCCAACTTTTGGAGCAGAAACATAAAACTAATCCCTCGAAAAAACTATTCAAATTGCTAGACAAAACTAGATCTGAACTTAAGCAGACCCAAATGGATGAAGTGGAGAGGGCGTTACGGTGGACCAAACAAAAATATTATGATAAAGGTAATAAAGCCGACCGATTACTCGCCTCCAAATTGCGCAGTATGAGAGCTAAATCCCAAATAACAGCTATTTTGACAAAATCAGGTACGAAGACACATTGTGAGACGCAAATAGCGAACGAATTTTCGGACTATTATAACAAATTATATAACCTAAATTTTCCCAAAAATAAATCATCAGATGCAGAGGCTATCTATACATACTTGGAGGCGTGTAAACTTCCGACACTTTCGGAAAGTAACCTCTCAGACCTAAATAAAGAAATCTCTCTAGAAGAATTGATAGATGCAATTGCCCAATTAAAACCCAACAAAACGCCAGGCCCAGATGGATTCTCCAATCAATACTACAAAAAATTTAAGGCGGTCCTGACCCCGTATCTACTCGATATGTTTAATGCGTTTCTGGAAGGAACAGTCATCCCACCATCTATGTCTAAAGCTAATTTAGCAATCATACCAAAGGAGGGGAGAGACCCACTACAGTGTGGTAACTATCGCCCCATAGCCCTCCTTAATTCGGATCTAAAACTGTTCAGCAAAATTCTGGCAAATAGACTGACCCCCATACTCCCAAGCCTGATACATATAGATCAAGTCGGGTTTATTTCCGGCAGACAGGCCTCAGACAATACTAGAAAAATTATAGATATAATCGACCATGTACATCTCTCATCCACAAAGGCCATCCTGTTGAGCTTGGATGCGGAAAAAGCATTCGACAGGATTAGGTGGGACTTCCTAGACCAAACCCTACTTAAATATGGATTTCAGGGCCCATATCTAGAAGGTGTAAGAGCCCTATACAGATCTCCCACGGCTATAGTGAAACTCCCAGGAGGAGACTCAAACCCTATAAACATAAAGAATGGTACTCGACAGGGATGTCCCTTGTCTCCGCTTCTGTTTGCTCTCTCTATTGAACCCTTGGCAGCAACAATTAGAGACGAAAAAAACATAAATGGAATTGTAATAGGAGAGACAAACTACAAAATATCCCTATTTGCCGACGACATTATCCTAACTCTCACCAACCCCTTGATTTCACTCCCGAACTTACATTCACAACTAGATAAATTTAGCAAAATATCGGGATATAAAATCAACATGGATAAGTCGGAAGCATTAAACCTAACCCTGTCGGATTCTGAAGTCAAATTATTACACGCAAATTTTAAATATAAGTGGAACTCCACAAAGATCAAATACTTAGGAATCCAAATAACAAGGGAGTATAATACGCTATACAAACATAACTATCCACCATTATTTGAGAGGCTAAAAAAGGACCTCCAGAGCTGGAACGAATACCAGATATCTTGGTTAGGAAGAATAGCCATGATCAAAATGAATATCCTACCAAGGCTCCTGTATTATTTCCAGACTCTTCCTATAGATATTCCAATGCCGGAGCTTAAAAATATACAAAACAGAATTTTCCAATTTATCTGGCAAAATAAAAGACCCAGGGTAGCTAGATCTATTATGCTAGCCCCAAAAGATTGCGGAGGCTTGGCAGTCCCGGATATCATTAAATACTATTTGGCGGCCCAACTCAAACAAGCAATAATTTGGAACAATGATCCAGCCACCAGTTGCTGGGTGGGACTTGAGTCTACCTATACAAGACCTCTCTCTCTCCCGGCTGCTATGTGGACCGAGAGGGGAGGAGAGACCTTCTTGGAAACATTAAAACTGGGAGCAATGAAATGTACATGGCGGATATGGTCTAGAAATAAAAATAAATATGGTCTGACAGCCAGTCCAACACTACTAACCCCTATATTCTATAACCCTGAATTCTCCCCAGGCTGGCTACCACAGAGACTCAATAAATTTAAGACGTTAAAGCTGATGGTAGCTGACGACTTTGTAGATAACGGTATAATTCTACCACTCCAGGCGCTGGAGAAGAAACACAAAATCATAAATATACCAGTGTTTGGTTACCTCCAAATTAAGCATTACCTGCAATCAGTCTCCAAAGATTCGGCATTCAAAGATTTAACAAATTTTGAAAGACTGTGTAGGAAAGGATATTACTGTAAAGGGCTGATTTCGGAGATATATCTGGGTCTGGCGCGATCAGCGAGTTGTTCCCAACATAGCTATATGATCAAATGGGCAGAAGATTTGAATACAGAGATCGATAGAGAAGACTGGGAGGACATTTGGGAGGTAGCTGCAAAAACGTCAATCTGTACCACTATCAAAGAGAATATTTATAAAATTCTATTTCATTGGTACCTAACCCCGAGCAGGCTGGCTAAGATCTTCCCCGGGTTCCCGGATTTGTGCTGGAGGGGATGCGGGCAAAAAGGAGATATGGTTCATATTTGGTGGAGTTGCCCAAAAATTCAGGTATTCTGGGTCATGATACAAAGATTGATCAGAGAGTACTTGGGGGTGGAGGTTGAGGTGGAACCGCTGACCATGGTGCTGGCTAAACCAATAGATGAATTAGGAACGGCAGAAAGTAAGATGATCACTCATGTAATGACAGCTGCCCGCTGTGTTATTGCGGATGCCTGGAAAAAGGTGAATGCGCCTTCTAGGCAGACTGTCTTACGGAGACTAAGGGAAATAAAGATGATGGAGCTCCTCACAGCACAGTTGAACCAGAAAACTGACAAATTTCACAAAATTTGGGAAATATGGCCAGGAAACTAGGGACCCCATATAAATAAATACAGAAATACCAGACAAATGGGCTCGTCCTACCCCCCCCCTTCCACCCCTCCCACCCTTCTTTTTCTTCTTTTCTACGTTCTTCTCTTTCCTTTGTTAAGCTCGTGAGAGACGCGTGTTATATCAATTATTTTATTTCAGATGACGAACTGTTAATGCCCTTTGTTGTATGGACAAGTGACACTGTTAAAACATCATATGTATTCCAAGACTATATATTTCTTATGTCTCTCTAAAACAATAAAAATAAATTGAAACAAAAAACAAGTAATGTATTCTTCTTATTATTATTGTGTATTCTTATTATTATTGTGAAGTCTTATTATTATTGTGTATTATTATTATTGGGTATTCTTATCATTATTATCAGTGGTTGACAAATCGCCAAAAAATCTACTCGCCACACAAAAAAATCTACTCGCCACCTAGTACCAAACGTGTGCTGCTTGGGCCAATATTTACTCGCCCGGGGGTTAAATCCACTCGCCCGGGGCGAGCAAATGTATAGGTTTGTCGAACACTGATTATTATAGTTTATAGTTTTATAAAAATGCAAAGATGAAGAATGGTCTCTGGGCAGCGAGATCGCGGTTTCAGCGATCTCGCAAGGAGAGCCCCGTGGAAACCGCGATCTCGCACGGAAAGCCCCGCGGAAACCGCGATCTCGCAAGGAAAGCCCCGCGGAAACCACGATCTCGCACGGAAAGCCCAGCGGAAACCGCGATCTCGCACGGAAAGCCCAGCGGAAACCGCGAT
Source organism: Ascaphus truei (assembly GCA_036426205.1). Taxonomy (NCBI): domain Eukaryota; kingdom Metazoa; phylum Chordata; class Amphibia; order Anura; family Ascaphidae; genus Ascaphus; species Ascaphus truei. Next base: position 284,944,718 of record CM071569.1, read on the forward strand.
CTCGCACGGAAAGCCCCGCGGAAACCGCGATCTCGCACATATATCCCTGCGGAAGCCGCGATCTCGCATGTAAATCCCAGCGGAAACCACGATCTCGCACGGAAAGCCCTGCGAAACACGCGATCTCGCACATAAAGCCCCACGGAAACCGCGATCTCGCACGGAAAGCCCAGCGGAAACCGTGATCTCGCACGGAAAGCCCCGCGGAAACCGCGATCTCGCACGGAAAGCCCTGCGAATAACGTGATCTCGCATGGAAAGCCCCGCGGAAACCGCGATCTCGCATATATATCCCTGCGGAAGCCGCGATCTCGCATGTAAATCCCAGCGGAAACCGCGATCTCGCACGGAAAGCCCTGCGAAACACGCGATCTCGCACATAAAGCCCTGCGAATAACGTGATCTCGCACGGAAAGCCCCGCGTGACTATTCAAATCCAAACCACCATTGTCCATGATAATTGCTTATTCCAAACCCACATACAGATGCAGCGGCCGTTATCCGAACAAATCACGGCTCCGTTTTCGCGTGCGCTGCTGTATTCCACGCGGCATTAACGCCGCCAATCGCCCCAGGGACACGTGTTTATCGCGGTTGCTTTGTTTGAATTTCATGGATTGTGTGCAATTAAATGCGATGAAATGAATGAATTGTAATGTGTACAGTACTGTGCTACTGTGTCACTTTCAGGTGTTTAAAAGCCAGAACGCCTTAAGGCGGTGCGGCTGGAAGAAATCCCGCGCCATGACATGGGTATCCCGAGGTATACACCGCGTGAAGTGTTCCAATAACGGACGCTGCATCTGTATTAGTTCATCTTATCACCATATAAACCTCAATAGAATATCTTGTTTCTGTTAAAATAGGTTTAACCAAATTAATTTTATGTTTTGTAATACATTAACCCCACGGGAACCCCCAGCACACCACCTTGAGCAGGGGTGGGGTAACTCCAGTCCTCAAGGGCCACCAACAGGTCAGGTTTTAAGGATATCCCTGCTTCAGCACAGGTGGCTCAATCAGTGATTGATTGAACCACCTGCGCTGAAGCTGCTACTGATTGAGCCACCTATGCTGAAGCTGGGACTGATTGACCCACCTGTGCTGAAGCAGGAATATTGAGAAACCACAAAGAATGTGATAATATCCCCAAGAGGAACTAATAAGTCCCATAATCAGTGTAAATACGTACATAAGGATATAATATCCACTAAAAAACGAATGTGTCCAGAATAAGGTGAAGTATTGTCCGAATGAAGGGACCATACACTCCCACGCAGATTGATATCTGATAGCCAACATAAGTGGCAAAGACATCCACTGTTAAAATACCAAAACAAAAAACTTTTAATAATAACGCCGAAAAGCAAGTGACAAATATAATATGTGTGGCTAAAACTGAATAAAAAACGTACGCCACTTACGTATTTACACTATTTATGGGACTTATTAGTTCCTCTTGTGGATATTATATCTTTATGTCCATAGTTACGATCGTCACCTTGCGTGCAATGAAAAGGGGACTGCTGTGACCTTCGTCCCTTTCTTTGTGGTTTCTCAATATATATTTTCCCCATGCCCCGGGCGCTTATATATACTTTGATATTTAGGTTTGAGCGATATCTCGCCATCATCTATCTCACCCTGAAGCAGGAATATCCTGAACACGTGGCCTGCCCGTGGCTCTGGAGGACTGGAGTGGGCTCTCCTGAGCATGGCCTACATATAAGTGATCTACACCTCAAACTACACCAACTGCCCTCCCCCCCTTCTCCCCTCGCTCGCCAAGGAGACTGAAATAAACGTGTTCCGATTCTCACGTATCCGGTAAACACAAGGGAATAACAGACACGGATGTTACCGGTCAGCCCTTACTGTTGGAGTATGGGGAGTCGGATTTTACCGGTCAGCCCTTACCGTTGGGGTATGGTGAGTCGGATTTTACTGGTCAGCTCTTACCGTTGGGGTATGGTGTCTCGCATTTTACCGGTCAGCCCTTACCGTTGGGGTATGGTGTCTCGCATTTTACCGGTCAGCCCTTACCGTTGGGGTATGGTGTCTCAGATTTTACCGGTCAGCCCTTACCGTTGGGGTTATTTTCCGGCCCCGGTCTTGGATTTAAAACCTATTGAGGTAGGCCCTTACTGTGGGTATGGTGTATTTTTCGGATTTTACCGGTCAGCCCTTACCGTTGGGGTATGGTGTCTCGGATTTTACCGGTCAGACCCTTACCGTTGGGGTATGGTGTCTCGGATTTTTACGCTCTGTCACCCTACCGGGGTTCCCGGTTTACCCCGGTCTAAGCCTTACCGACCGTGGGTGTATGGTTGGTGTCTCGATTTATTACGTCCGCCGTTCTAATATCGTTTTGGGGTATGTTTGTCTCGGATTTTACGGTCAGGCCCTTACCGTTGGGGTATGGCGTATCGGATTTTTACCGGTCAGCCCTTACCGTTGGGGTATGGTGTCTCGGATTTTACCGGTCAGCCCTTACCGTTGGGGTATGGTGTCTCGGATTTTACCGGTTAGCCCTTACCGTTGGGGTATGGTGTCTCGGATTTTACCGGTCCGCCCTTACCGTTGGGGTATGGTGTCTCGGATTTTACCGGTCAGCCCTTACCGTTGGGGTATGGTGTCTCGGATGTTACCGGTCAGCCCTTACCGTTGGGGTATGGCGTCTCGCAAAGAGTTATAAAGTCCACAATGGGGTGATCCATTTCCAGCACGGTGATCGCTTTGCCATGCATGATGGTTAAACTGGGTCTTCTGCTGGCTTTATCATACGCCAGCCCGCCGGAGAAAATGATAAAGGGTTCGCTAGAAGGACAAGGGAAACAGATGTTATAGAAGCAAACCTGGCAAAACACAAAGCCCCCGAGAAGAACAGAGATTGATGATATATAAATAACAAGGGGATAGGCACACCAAAAATATGCAAAAAAAAGTGTCTTTTATTGGCCCAACATTTCGACTACCCTTAAGAGGTCTTGATGAAGGCTCCAGAGTGGGCGCCGAAACGTTGGGCCAATAAAAGTCACTTTTTTTGTGCATATTTTTGGTGTACCTAGCCCTTTGTTATTTTTTGTACTATATAAATATATATATATACAGTATATAAAACAAACAAACAAAAAAAAAAATATATATATATATATATTAGATCTTCTGTAGAGCTCATCAGAAAAGAAACAAGAAACGACATGCAGTTATAGTAACAACTTTTATTTCATACAACACATTTCGCCCAATGGGACGCCGAGCGCTTCACAATTAAAGTATAGTGTGGGGTAAGCAGCGGGGTACATAGGATTTTTCAGACACAGTCCCTGCCCAGATGAACTTGCAATCTATGTTTAAGGTGCCTGACTTGCCCAAGGTCACAGGGAGCTGACACTGGCCGTACTCACTGAGCCACTCCTTCAGCCAGAAAGGCTCAGGGTACACAAAGCAGTGATTACACTGTATGTAGGGTGGTCTACACCGCCCCCACTCACCTTTGAAGGCTGGAAAAGCCGTGCCCGGAGATATACCAAGACAGCTTTATGCACTTACGACTCTGGAAACATCGGTGCTTGCTACAGTACATCTGGATTCATAGCCACTTCAAATGCTTTTTAGGCGCAAAGTTCATCTTTCCTGTCTTGCCTTCAAATACTTTGTGGGTAAGGTGCGCATCTACCTGAACAAGCCCCTCATCCCTACTACACGCAGCACTTATCATCTGAGATCTGACTCCAAAAGACTGTTCATGGTCCCAGGGCTCAACAAAGTATCCGGCCGTTCCTCCTTCTCTTACCGTGCACCCCAAAACTGGAACAACCTACATGAGACTCTCACATCCACCACCAGTCTAAGTTCTTTCAAAACTACAGCTGAGCTAATGTCTCAAATTTTAATCTGGTCTGTAACTGTTACATATGCCTATAATATATATATTATCTCTAACTGTGCACACAAAGTCTTGTATATAATGTATACCCTGTTCAGTTATGTAACTGTATTTGTCGCCATGTATTATTTGTCTTAACTCTGTGCCCAGGACATACGTGAAAACGAGAGGTAACTCTCACTGTATTACTTCCTGGTAACACATTATTATAAATAAATAAATACATTTTGTAGGTGTTATTTATCAATCTGTCATGAAATGATGATCATCGTGGCCTAGATTCCTGAAGCTACGGTAAATCTGGGGAAATAATGGGATGTTACCTAAAACAGGAATGGGGTTAACGCCTAATTTAGTAAGAAAGTCCTAGAAAAAATGACGGCTGTGCTTGCCCTCATCGGCATTGGAGTAACGTTACGTTATTTTAGTACCATGACGTTACTCCCATCCCTTGAGTATATGTTAAAGTTCATCAAATGTATTTTTATCATCTGTTTAATATATGAACACTGAAGTAGCCCAAGTGGCCAGCTGTCCATGGGCAACTCCTGGTTATACATCAATGGAGAAAGCACAGAGTGGCTAAATTTCCCTCGTGATTACATGTTTATTGCTTTACAAAATCAATGTCAAATGGGTATGTGTAGAAAATATATAAAAGTAACAGAACGCGGAGATATAAATCAAGGTCTTAATGTACATCAGCTGGAAACCACCCACAGGGTGGTCTGTTCTGCGCTTCTCTTATCTCTGACCTTGGGACCGAGTATAATGGCCATGTGAGGCCTTCCTTAATAAGAGCACCAAAGATATACAGTATATGGATCTAAATATATATCAGATATATGGGGGGGGATGCTTACAACGCATATACATTATGCTTTTACAATAAATGTGATATATGAGCATAATCATTTCACTCGGTGTGAGTGAAACGGTTAGAGAGAAGCCAGGTAAATCATCTATAGAACTCATATCACCACACACCTGGGGTGTCAAGGTAGGCGCCGGCGCCTTAAGTCAGTACCACTGCTTTCCACTCAATCAACATATAATAATAATAATAGCATGTTCTTGTATAGCGCTGTTAGTTTTACGCAGCGCTTTACGGAGACATTTTGCAGGCACAGGTCCCTGCCCTGTGAAGCTTACAATCTATGTTTTGGTGCCTGAGGCACAGGGAGATAAAGTGACTTGCCCAAGGTCACAAGGAGCCGACACCAGGAATTGAACCAGGCTCCCCTGCTTCAAACTCTCAGTGCCAGTCAGTGTCTTTGCTCACTGGGCCGCTCCTTCTCTCCTATTGTAGATGTTCAACCAATTCCCGACCGCAACATACCAGTTAAAAATCAATTGCATATATCAATCAGTATAACATATATAGGGGCTTATGCAGAGAGGTACGGTAAGGACAATTTCGCCAGGTTTGTGGCAAAAATGTCCGCATTCAAAGAGTTCGTGGCGAGAACTTGGCGGGAAAAGTCAAATCCGCCAGACTTATTTAGTTTCCAAAGTTTATAGCCAGACGGGTGGCGAGAAGCGTGATTTCGCCATTGTAAAAACGCGCACTATTCCAGTAGCTCCGATGCGCATGTATGCGCCAATCGGAGCTACTCTATGGCGCGTTTGTGTGAAATTTTGCCCGCCAGCAAAAGTTGGCTTTATGGTGGCCAAATACCACGCGCCTCTGAATGCCGAGTTTCACGCCAAGTGAAACTCGCCAAATTAACAATTTACTGCACACCGAGCTACCGGAGTACCCTGCATAGGACGAAATTAAATGCCAATCCTGTGTCGAATTTATTGCCGTTAAGCCTTTCTGGTACGTACCTCTCTGCATAAGCCTCATAGTCGGTTACCAGTGTTTTCAAGTCATAACTGCAAGATCCCCTCCCCCACCGGGGATGAAAGGAAGTTACTGTAGGGGAACTCCTGACTAACAATGAGCGTGTGTATACTGTACGGGTCACGCAAGAGGGGTAGTTTGTGTACTGTAGTATGTGTACTGTATGTATATTTTTATTGTATGTCTTTATTTATATAGCGCCATTTATGTATATAGCGCTTCACGGCAGTAAAACACCTGATATAATAATGGGAATAAGGGCTTCAGACATGATAGTAAAAATAGGAAGGGGGGGGTCTCTGCCCCAAAGAGCTTGCAATCTAATTGGTAAGTAGAGAGAACTTACAGAGACAGTGGGGGCGCGTTCTGGTAAGTGCGTCTGAAAGGGGTCAGTGCATCTGCGTTGTATAACACCAGCCAGTGCAGCTACCCATATGCTTCATTAAAGAGGTGCGTTTTTAGATAGGTCTTAAAGGTGGATAGAGAGGGTGCTAGTCGGATATTGAGGGGAAGGGCATTCCAGAGGTGTGGGGCAGTCAGTGAGAAAGGTTTAAGGTGGGAGAGGGCTTTATATTCAAAGGGGGTAGAGAGAAGACATCCTTGAGCGGAACGCAAGAGTCGGGATGGTGCATAGCGAGAAATTGGGGCTGAGATGTAAGGAGGGGCAGAAGAGTGTAAAGCTTTAAAAGTGAGGAGGAGAATTGAGTGCGAGATGCGGGATTTGATAGGAAGCCAGGAGAGGGATTTCAGCAGGGGAGACGCGGAGACAGATTTAGAAGAGAGTAAAGTTATTGTAGCAGCAGCGTTAAGCTTTTTATGCGAGGAAAACCGGTTTAACGGACCATTATTTCCTCTAGTGGTCACAGCACCACTATTAACCGGATGTCAACTTTGGTCAACATTATGTTAATTAGCCTAACGGAGCGTAGTGAATCCGGGCCGGCGCTGAAATGGTTGTACCCCAATAAAGGCGGGGGACAAAAATTAAAACAAAGCAAAATACTTTTCTCATTCTATGTTTTCTTTTTAAATTGTTTCTTTTTAAACATTGCAGTAGAACAAAAGATGCCATTTTAGTGATATCATGTACAGTATGAAACAGGAAGTTTGGCCTAACCACCCACCCCGGAGTAATATTCCTAGATTTTGCAAAGGCTTTTGATACTGTTGTTCATGCTATCCTGCTTAACAAACTCCAGAGCTCTGGAATAGGGAAGCCTGCTTTAAACTGGTTTCAGTCCTACCTATCAGGTAGATCCCAACATGTGTCCATCTCAGGCACTAACTCCAACCCCTTGGATATCACCTGTGGTGTCCCGCAAGGCTCTGTTCTGGGGCCCCTACTCTTCATCAGTGTTCATCAGTGATCTTCCTACAGCTTGTAATGGAGCCTCAATATACATGTATGTGGATGACACAATCTTATACTGTGTGCACACAGCCATAGCCTCTCCGACCTTGGACACGTACTTGAATCTGACTTTCTGAGACTTGGAAATTGGATTTCACAAAAAAACCTGTTTATAAACACTGACAACACTGTAACAATGGTATTTCGGAACAAAGATACATTTCTAAAGCTTCCAATGAATGAGCTCCAGATCAGAATCAACTCTAATACTATCCTAGCCCGTTACTAGTTTCAAATATTTGGGCATATGGTTTGACTCCCATTTATCATTTGGAATGCACATTGATACCCTGACATCCAAAACCTATGCCAAACTAGGTGTACTATATAGGAACAAATCCTCCCTAAGTCTGCTGGTCAGAAAACGCATCGCACAGCAGATGCTGATGCCAATTATCGACTATGGGGACATAGTATATGGCTCGGCATCCCAAACCCACCTTAGCAAACTTGATACCCTCTACAATTCAATATGCCGCTTTGTTCTCCAATGCAATTACATTACACATCACTGCGAAATGCTCAAAGAACTAGATTGGTCATCACTTGAGTCTAGGCGCAAAGTTCATCTTTCCTGTCTTGCCTTCAAATACTTTCTGGGCAAGCTACCCAGCTATCTGAACAAGCTCCTCACCCCTACCACACGCAGCACTTATCATCTGAGATCTGACTCCAAAAGACTGTTCAACAAAGTATCCGGCCGCTCCTCCTTCTCTTACCGTGCACCCCACAACTGGAACAATCTACCGGAGACTCTCACAGCCGCCACCAGTCTAAGTTCTTTCAAAACTAAAGCTGTCTCACATTTTAATCTGGTCTGTATCTGTTACATAAGCCTATAACATATTATCTTTAACTGTGCATGGAATGTCTTGTATATAATGTATAACCCTGTTCACTTAATGTAACTATTTGTCACCATGTATCCTATCATCATAACTCTGTGCCCAGGACATACTTGAAAACGAGAGGTAACTCAATGTATTACTTCCTGGTAAAACATTTGATAAATAAATAAATAATAACTAGCCCCATCACCCACCCTTTCTTCCCCCGCCTCCCCTCTATAATAATGCCCAAGATCCCTATTAGCCAAATGTGGCTAATAGTGGATTGGGGAATTAAAAAATATATATATATCTATATCTATATATATATCTATATCTATATATATCTATATATACAGGTTTAAAAAAAAAAAACCCACAACAACATTCAAAATACATTTTACACATGAAGCCATTGATTATCACTGTGGATAACTAGGGTCTCTCAATGGGGAGCGTGGATACAGTAGCCACATTGGCAATAAATGGTAACTAATTAAAAAAATACATTAACAAAATCACAATACATTAATACACCACCTTCATTACCCTAACAGGTAACTGCTAAGCTAATGAAGAAGGGGTTAACCCCTCCTGCTACCCCCCCCCCTCCCCACCCACCTGAGGCAAATACCCCTATCACCCACCCCCAACAAGGTCCCCCCACCACAGTAATGGGCACTAGCCCTATTAGGCAAATGTGCCTAACAGGACTTTTGCCCAATGAAAAATGTAAAAATGGATTTAATAGCTTAGTATGTATGATGATATTGTTTATGGTAATGTATACTTTGTTTAATGCTTATTTTTATGGATTTTTTTTATGCATATTTGGCTAATAGGGATCTTAACAGTAGTCTAAAGGGGGGTTATGTTTGTTGTGGGATTGGAGGCAGTTGCCCCGGTGAGGGTGGTGAGGCCTCTCAGGGAGGGTGGCATTGTGGGAGGGGTTAACCCATTGGTTACCTAGCGGTTAGTAAAGCATTGCCATGTCACTAAGGTAGTCAAGGGGGGTATGTAGTGTAGTGTTATGCTTATGCGGCCCACTCCTAAAGGGTCACTAGCAGTGTTAGTGTTTGCTAGGCACAACCCTGATTTGCTATGGGGATCCAGACGTCTTGCAGGGGTATATAAGGAGGAGGGACTGTTCTAGAAGGTTAGGTTTCAGGAGGACAAGAGAAGAGGAGACTCGGGGAGAGTAGACACTCATGTTTTTAAAATAATAGTATAGACCAGGCCCCCCTACTTTATTATGTTATAGACAGAGGTAGTAATCTTGTTAGTTAGGATTCCTAGAGAAGAATAAGGGAGTACAGTATGAGTTGCTTCGTGAAACAGCATGCGACAGAGGGCCTCAGTAACGAGGATTCCTGGATGCCGGTGGATTGATCTGCATTGACATTCTTCTTAAGCTGAACTGGAAGTGGCAGTAACCATAAAGGCCAAGGTATTGGGTTACGTATAAAGGACCCGCTTTGATCCCCAATGGGCCTAGTATTACTGAAACAATGAGGAGAGATGTCCCAAACCAATGGTGAAGTGAAGAAACAAGATATGTACCTCCCATTTGCGTGTTGAGTGGGTACTGGTGGAAGAACCATATTCATGTATGTCTGATATAAAACACAGTGCAACGTTGTCACAATATGAATGAGCGATCTCTGTGCTGGGGACACGAATAAATGACAGTTGTCCTATAAAAGTTCCTGGCGCCCATTATTATACAACCTTTCTAACTCATCGCCCAGCCGCCTGAATCCAGCGTCACGGAAACCCATGCGGAGTTTATTTATTTATTTATAAAATATTTTACCAGGAAGTAATACATTGAGAGTTACCTCTCGTTTTCAAGTATGTCCTGGGCACAGAGTAAAACAAAATAATACATGGTTACAAGTACAGTTACATAAATGAACAAGGTATACATTATATACAAGACATTGCATGCACAGTTAAAGAAAATATATATTATGAGCGTATGAAACAGTTACAGACCAGATTAAAGTGTGAGACAGCCTTAGATTTGAAAGAACTTAAGCTGGTGGTGGATATGAGAGTCTCTGGTAGGTTGTTCCAGTTTTGGGGTGCACGGAAGGAGAAGGAGGAACGTCCGGATACTTTGTTGAGCCTTGCGACCATGAATAGTCTTTTGGAGTCTGATCTCAGGTGATAGGTACTGCATGTGGTAGGGGTGAGGAGCTTGTTCAGGTAGCTGGGTAGCTTGCCCAGAAAGTATTTGAGGGTGAGACAGGAAAGGTGAACTTTGCGCCTAGACTCTAGTGATGACCAATCTAGTATCCATATACATATCACACCGATGTGACCTCCCTAGGAAGCCAGACAGGGAGGGTTACACTTATATTTACCCCTTTGTGGTCAGCTAATCATGGAAACCAATGACTAGTTGACCCGTGGACTACTAAGGGGTTAATATGTCATGTAATTGAATTACTGTTTAATCATCTATTTCTGGTTTGCTTACCTTATCTGGCCTATGTAAATAATGGCCAGTATATTGGCCATTATATACATACTTAAGAAAAGGCTAACGCCAGCCTGGACTAGGGATCACATTGTTTGCGGTATTTCTGGCGTTCATCCCGTTCCAATAAATATCATAACCTGATGTATGGCAGTTTTTACCTAAAAATTAGGTACTTTATTATGCCTGCTTTTTCTCGGATCTGATGTTTTTTGTTTCAAATATTTTTATTAGGCAATTATACAACAACACACATTTTTTTTTTGGGGGGAGGAAAAAAGCTTGACAACCTTAATTGTCGTACAGGAGAGGCCTTCACAGAGGGAAGGTGAGGAAAGAAGGACAAGATGGAGGGGAGGGGGGGGGGGGGGGGGGGGGGGGGGGTGAGGGGGGAGGGGTACCCTCCCCGGCCGCCGGGCATATGGCTTTGACAGTTTTAGCTTTTAGAAACGGGATGTCCTGGGTAAACTATTTCCCTGCGTGGCATGTGTGGGTAACCTTTATCTTATAAAGATTAACCAGGGCTCCCATATTCTGTAAAATGTAGTTAATTTTTGCTTAAGGAGAGCCGTTAACTTCTCCATGAGCATCACCGCGTTGATCCTCTTTTTTATGGTTCCTTTGGAGGGGGTGGATATTTTCTTCCAAGAGGCCGCTATCTCACATCTTGCCGCTGTAAGAATGAAGGAGATTAATTTCCTAGCTGGACGGTCAATTTCGTTCATTGATCTGGCCAGTAGGTAGGTCAGTGGATTAATGGGTATCTCAAGGTCGATGACCTCTTTAATTAAGCTTTGGACCCCAGACCAATATTTCACAATTTCTGGACAAGCCCACCAGATGTGGGCCATGTCCCCCCGTTGTCCTCAGCCTCTCCAACAGAGATCGGATGCCAGAGGGTATATTTGTTGCAATCTCACTGGAGTAAGATACCAGCGAAAAATAATTTTATATATGTTCTCCTTCGTTGTGGTACATATGGAAGTTCCTGAGGCTGCTTCCCAAATTTCTTCCCAGTCCTCTCTGTCAATACTCATGTTCAGATCTGCTGCCCATTTGAGCATGTAATCATGGTTTGGGGGGTCCGACGACTTCCCTAATTCAGCATAGATTTCTGAAATTAGAACTTTTTGGTGGGTATTGACTCTACATAGGCGCTCGAACTTGGTGAGAGGGGTAAATTCTGGTATAGGGGATATTTTTTGAATAAAATGTCGGATTTGAAGATATGTGTCCAATTCTGCAATTTCATATTTAGCCCGTATATCTTGGTAGCTCAGGAGCCTCCCCAAACTTAAGAGATCCGCAATCGTCCCGATTCCTTTTGACTTAAATTGATCGAACAGCCTGGATCCACATCCAGGAGGGAATCTCGGGTTGTTAAAGATGGGCTTGAGTTGTGAGCTAGGTGAAGAGAGCCAAAATCTGGACTTACATTTCGACCAGACCTCCAAGTGTTTCTTGTCGCCCTCAGTTGTAGTTTGTGCAGTTGCATATCTCCTCTATCCAGATTCCAAAGGAACGCTTGTAGAGAAGGCATTCTGGCATAGTGTGACTCTATTTCTACCCAGCAACAATGGGCTGGGTCTGTGTTCCACATCACTGCTTGTTTTAGTTGGGCAGCCAGATAATATTTTTTTTATATCTGGAACACCCATGCCTCCCCTTGCTCTTGACAGCAGTACTGACCTAGCGACTCTGGGTCTCTTGCCCTGCCAAATAAAATTAAAAAGCCTATTTTGAATATTCTTCAGTTCAGCGCCAGGGACCTAGACCGGTAGCGTTTGAAAGAAATATAATAATCTGGGGAGTATATTCATTTTAACTGAGATCATTGTTCCAATTCAAGAAATCTGGTAACCTTCCCATTTATCCAGATCTTTTTTGATTTTTTCCAGGAGAGCTGGATAGTTATCATTGTATAGAGATCGGTAGTTCCTTGATACATTTACTCCCAAATATTTAATGTATGAGGAACACCATCTATAGCTGAAATTCAATTTGAGCAATTTCACTTCTAAGTCTGAAAGACTTAGATTTAAGGCCTCGGATTTCTCGTTGTTTATTTTGTACCCTGATATTTTACCAAAAACCATCAGTTCCCTTTGAAGGTTAGGAAGGGAAGTTTGGGGTTTGATCAAAGTCAAAATGATATCATCGGCAAATAAGGAGATTTTGTAATTCATTTTTCCAATTATAATACCCTGGATACTCGTGTTGTTTCGTATTTTGGTTGCTAGAGGTTCGATAGTGAGGGCAAAGAGAAGAGGTGACAGGGGGCAACCCTGCCTTGTGCCATTTTTGATCTGGAATCTTTCAAGGTTTCCACCAGAGAGTCTAACCACAGCGGATGGATTCTGATAGAGCACGCAAACTCCTTCTAAGAATGAGTCCTTAAAACCAAATTTCTTTAATGTTTTATCCAAGAATAGCCAATCAATTCTATCGAATGCCTTCTCTGCGTCCAGGCTTAGAAGCATTGCCTTTGCACTCGTCAAATGAACGTGGTCAATTATATTAATTATTTTACGGGTATTGTCCGAGGCCTGGCGACCCGAGACAAAACCGACCTGATCAATATGTATTAATCTAGGTAGAATGGGATTCAGTCTGTTCGCCAATATCTTACTATACAGTTTGAGATCATTATTCAATAGGGAAATTGGCCTATACAGTAGCTACCACATTGTGCCGGGTCTTTCCCTTCTTTGTGTATAATAGCTAAATTAGCTAATGACATTGATGATGGGATTGGATTCCCTTCCATGAATGAGTTGAACAGATTTAGTAAATGGGTGGACAATATTGGTAGGAATTTCTTATAGTAGACATTTGTAAAGCCATCAGGGCCCGGTGTTTTGGAGACTTTTGATGTTTTCACTGCCGCAGTCAGTTCTTCCAACGTTATTTTAGCGTTTAACAGAGAGTTTTCCTCCTCTGTCAGGGAAGGAAGGCAGCAATCAGCTAGATAGTCAGTGATTGTCTCTGCTTCAGCGGGTTCTGAATTAGGAGAACGGGTTCTCAGATTGTATACAGTAGCTTAGTATAAAATTTGGTAAATTCCTCTGCTATTTTTTTTTTTCCATTGTATAACATCTCCCCAGGGTAGATAAGGGAAACTCCCTAATTGGGTGCTCCTAATACTTCCAGTGGTGCTGTTAAGACAATCAATAGCATGATATGAGCAGGGTTCCAATCCCCATAGATATATTAGGCAGTCTTAAGCATCTCATATTCCCAACACTTATAAATAAGGAAATGGTGTGGTAACGTATTCCAACTTATCAGGGAAAAAGCCTTCTAACCTGTCCGGTGAGCTCCTACTCCACCCGGCGGTCCCTCTCTGGGCGGGCTTCCAAATTCTCCCGTGGCTCCACATGTCCTTAAAGTGTATACTTACACTACCGGCTCAGCCTCCGGTGTGTTGCTTTGGTTGAGGGTGGACCCTGCTCCGTGGCGTGCATCCGTCCCAGTCGTAGAGTCATAGGTAAGGCAGTGGGAAACGAGCACTGCAATCAGGATCAGGCTGGAGGCAAAGTGCTATTCAAAAAAGAACTTTATTGCAGCATACAAGCCAAAGATAAAATTACATGAGGATCCTCTGACGCGTTTCGTCCGCAGGGGGACTTTATCAAAGAGTGATCTATGGTAGCCGGACATCGCTATTTATAGCCCCTCTCTCCTGCGTGCAGGTACGTAGCACCTCCCCCCTTCCTCGTTATTACAACAGCTGATGAATACCTGATTTTTTCTAGAGGGGGAGTGTCACGCACCCGCACGCCACGAGTGAATAGCAACTACCTTTAAAAAGTCAAACCATGATGTATACCCCTATCTACGTGCCCCAGTGCTTATACATCAAATTCAAAATGAAAGCATATAAATATAAGGTGCAATACCTTCTCCGTTTGGACACATAATGATGGTACAATGTCACCAAGTTAGAAAAAACAACCAGCGTGTCCGGTCTATCCCATCAAACTGATACAAGTAAACAACACTACATACTTTATAAACACAATTAGTAAATAAGTAACCAAGAAGAGAATACATATATCATAAATCCATTTGTCATCAGATGTGTACAGGCGCATCTACACTAAGATCAAATCATTTACAAAGAAGATAAGCCTGCACACACATACGCAAGCAACATACTAATAAGAATATGAATACCTCACAAAAAAAGGGGAAATATATGCTATACAGATCATATGCAATCCCAAAGATATACACAAACCCATAACTATATCCTAACATAAAAAACTTAGAACGGAAGAAAAAGAAAGAGAGAAAAAATAATAATAAAATAGAAAAATTTACCAAATTAACCTAGACTAATAAAGAAAAACACTTAATCATAAAATCAAATAAACTCCTATGACAAAGAAAATAAAAAAAGATATAACGTAAACAATAAGAAGGGGGTATTCATATTCTTATTAGTATGTTGCTTGCGCACGTGTGTGCAGGCTTATCTTCTTTGTAAATGATTTGATCTTAGTGTAGATGCGCCTGTACACATCTGATGACAAATGGATTTAGATATATGTTTCTCTTCTTGGTTACTTATTTACTAATTGTGGTTATAAAGTAGTGTTGTGTTACTTGTATCAGTTTGATGGGATAGACCGGACACGCTGTTGTTTTTTTCTAACTTGGTGACATTGTACCTCATTATGTGTCCAAACGGAGAAGGTATTGCACCTTATATTTATATGCTTTCATTTTGAATTTGATGTATAAGCACTGGGGCACGTAGATGGGGGTATACATCATGGTTTGACTTTTTAAAGGTAGTTGCTATTCACTCTTGGCGTGCGGGTGCGTGACACTCCCCCTCTAGAAGAAATCAGGTATTCATCAGCTGTTGTAATAACGAGGAAGGGGGGAGGTGCTACGTACCTGCACGCAGGAGAGAGGGGCTATAAATAGCGATGTCCGGCTACCATAGATCACTCTTTGATAAAGTCCCCCTGCGGACGAAACGCGTCAGAGGATCCTCATGTAATTTTATCTTTGGCTTGTATGCCGCAATAAAGTTCTTTTTTGAATAGCACTTTGCCTCCAGCCTGATCCTGATCGCAGTGCTCGTTTCCCACTACCTACATCTCCCCAGACCTATTTTTGATCGCAGTTATTTGTGATCTTTTTTGTATTCCTCTTAACTGGCTAGCAAGAAGTCTGTCTGCCTTATTACCTTTATCATAGTATCTCTGACCTGTCCATCTGAGAGCTTTTTCTACAGTCTCTAGTTGGATGTGCTTTAATTCGTTTCTGGCAGCTGTCAGTGATTTATACATTTTCCTGGAGGGGTTAGATTTATGCTGCTGCTCTAGCTTAACAATGTTGTCTGTAAGCTCCTTAGATAACTTTACTTTAACTTTCTTCCTGTGGGATGCAATTGAAATAAAGTTACCTCTAATTGCAGCCTTATGGATTGCTGGGGATGTGACCGATCCAAGATTCAGTCTAAAGTAGTCCTTAAGGGATTTTTTGATCTCCTTTTCTACCTCAGAGTGGTTTAGTAGCGAGTCATTTAATTTTCAGCTGTACGAGATTAATTTAACAAATGGGATTGAGAGGTTCAGAGTAATGGGTGCGTGATCTGACCACGTCATTGGGCCGATATCAGAAGTGGCGACGGCTTCCAGGACATTCTTGGTTGCTAGAAAATAGTCTATACGGGAATAGGTCTGGTGAGGGGCCGAGTAGAAGGTGAAATCCCTTTGTCCCTCATGCTGGGCTCTCCAAATGTCCACCAAGGAAAACTCCTTTATAATATCTTTAAATTTTTTCCCCAGTCTCAGGGATTGGGCAGGGTGTGGACGGCCAGGGACAAATGACTTGTCTTCAACAGGGTTTAGTGCCATGTTAAGGTCCGCACCAATTATTATTGACGACAGGTACTCAGAGTCCACTTCCTCTAATACTTTTTTTTAGGAAATCTGCCTTATTCTCGTTTGGGGCATATAGGTTAATCAGTACGATTGCCGATCCTGAAAGTGAGCCATATACCACAAGGAACCTACCCTCTGGATCCGTTTTTGTTTTTATTAGATTGAATGGAGTTCCCTGACGAATCAGAATGGCGACTCCTCTCCTTTTAATACTAAATGATGAGTAAAAACTCGTTGGGAATGTGTTTTGGAATGTTTTAGGAGGATCTTGGGATGTGAAATGCGTCTCCTGAAGAAATATAATATCTCCACCTGATTTTTTAATTTCCAGCAGCGCTAGTCTCCTTTTCCTATTATTTTGTTGTCCTTTTACATTTAAGGATACCAGTTTAATTGCCGCTTGTTTAGCCATGGTTTCTAAGTTTCTTACAGAATTTTAAGACCTCTCCCTTCCCACTAGGGATGGTCTGTTTTAGATTTTTAAAGGGTTGGGGCCTGTAGGCGGACGCTCACAGAGGTATGCAAGGGAGACTTGTTATAGTGAAATTAAATAAGGCTTTTATTGCGCCTGTTTCCTTAGTATCAGGAAACCATCCAAACAAGGGGTAAACAAAGCTTCTATTCACTTGGGAGTATTTCTAGTGAAATACTATGCAATCCACCACTCCCTTTAGATAAGCATGTCTCCCAGCCTCAAACATAAAACATGAAATGAACAGATATAAAAAGTCTTGTATATGAAAGTCTTATCTGTTTGTAGTGGTTTGGAGGGAAAATCTTCTCTGTCCCTGGTTGCTCCCTTTTCCTCAGGGTGTGTCAGCGTTCAGGTTTAGAAGTTTCCCCTGTGTCTTGAAAGCAGCTCTGCTGTTTCTTCTGGCAGGGCTCAAGACAAGTTGTGAGAGTCAAGGACAATCTCTGCTCTGTCTCCAAGTTCAGCTCAGGTGTGAGCTAAGGAGTCTCACTTCCTGTCTCAAAAGAATGGCTTTTCTATGCAATCTAATCAGGCAGGTGGTGTTTGTTAATTGACTACCAGCAGTTAACCACCACACTGCTGGATTAGAGGCACATTACCTGAACAGGGATAACTCCCCTGTTACATACCTCCCCTGTTTGTTGGAAGCTTGGGCTTGCCACGGCCAAAGCCCATCCTTACACTCTCATTCTAGATATCTCTGTGACTTGAATGAGAGTGGATGGAGGAAGAGAACGCTCAGTCCTGCTGGGATTAGAGCCCTTTCTCCAGTTTATTCGTGTCTCCTCCCGAAGGTGCTTGAGATCAGCACTCCTCAGTCGCTCGAGGAGGACTTTTTCTAAGTATAGTCTTTTTGCTACGTGCGCGGTCATGAGATTTCCCTCGCGTCGGGTGCTTGTCTTATTGTAGGCATACTGTATGGCAGCAGTTGCAGAGCATTTAAAAACAGCCCTTTGAGTTTTCCGCTCTTGAAACTGTCTCTCTGCCCTTTTCCCACTTGCAGAGGGTTGCTAGTTCAGCCTCTTTGGGGTTAAGTTGCAATTCCACACCCACTTCCAGAGAAAGTCCCATCTTTTCAGCTTCATCAGCGAAGGATTCTTCTGGTTTTGATTCAGCACGTGTACCTTCTTTTGTTGCCTGTTGGGTGGCTGAAGGTTTTGCTAGTGCTTGTTTAGGTGGTTCAAATTTTGCAACCTTGTCTTTCAGATGAGCGGTATTCCCAGCTCTCACTGTACCCTTGTCTTCATGGGTTTATGTGGCTGTGGGATACTGACGCTTAGTCAGGGTCAATACTTGTCCCTGTAGGACTGTAATCTCATCCGCGAGAGATCCCTGTTTTTTGAGTGCGTCTTGCAAGTCTCTTCTCAGGGAATTTATCTGCACGCTTTGCTTTCTCTGAGCTTGCTTCCACATTTTTATTGCATTGTGAAGCACTATAAATTTATTTGCTTGGGCCACAGTTACTTGTTTTAGTTTCTGGACCTTCTTGTGCTCCCTTTTATGCCGGGTCACCTGGGTTCTAAGCTTGGCCTCTAGCGATGCTTTGGTGACGCTCAGGGTAGCCTTCAGTTTCTCATGCTGCTCTACGGGGACATACTGGGTCATCAGACGTTCCTGCAGCACTTGAATTTCTTTAACAGCCTGCAGATTTTCTTCCTACAGAGTTCGCTGCTTCTCCTCGGCCTTCTCGAGGTGCGTACGCAGACCTTGCAGTTGGTTCTGCAGTCGGTGCTCTGCTTCAAACTTCTCACCTTCCAAAAGTCTATTTATTTCCTTAAGCTCGTGTAGCTTTTCATTCTTTTCCTTGACTTCATCTGTCAAATGAAAATGTTCTTCTTCCCGTTTTAAGTTTTCTCTTTTTAATCTTAAATTTTCTCCTTTTTCAGTCTCTGTACTATTCAGGGCCTCTTTGCAGTCCTCCTTCCATTTACGCACATCTGCTTTGAGAATGACAGTCTCCTGGCGTGAGACTTCCTTCTCTAGGTTGAGGGTCTGAAGCTCCTTCTGAGAGACTTTGAGATCTGTCTTAAGATTGACAATCGTTTCTTTAGATATGTTCAGCTCCTGAGTGAGACTGTGTAGTTCCTTTCTGGAAACTTCCAGGTCTGTGCGGCAGCTGTTGGTCTCATGATGTGAGGCATCCAGTGCTCTGCGGAGTATCTGAACCTCTTTCTGAGATACGTCCACCTCTGTCCGGACACTGTTGACCTCCTGTTGTGAGGCATTCAGCTCTATGCGAAAAGTGTGAACCTCTTGCTGGAAGACTGTCATCTGCTTCAGTGCCTCCTCATACTTCCGCTTTAGCGTAGCCATCATTTTATCAGATTGGCTCTGCTTTTCATCCATGTCGGAAATAGTAGCATTTACAGTATCTAGCTCAGTCTTGAGATCGTCCAATTCTGTCCTGGCTAAAGAGTAAATTGTGAGCACATCTTTTTGTAGCCTCACGTTATTTTTCTGTAGCTCTGTGTAACCATCTTTCTTTTGTTTCAATTGTTCACGGAGTATATCACAGTCATGCCTGGCATTTTTCAGGGCATCTTCAGGGCTGGTCAAGGGATCGTCACTCACTGGTTCCGGCTCCACTTCCCTGGGATGGTTGGTTGAGGGTTCCTCACTGTTGGCACCGGACAGACACTTCTTTGGGGTACACGACTTCTGCCTTGGGCCCTCTGGATATTCGGTTAACCGCGGGACGAATTCTCCATTTTCTCTAGGCTGCAGGACAACTCGTCCCCCTTTTCCTCCACAGGATCTGCGGACGTGTCTGTTCCTTCCATGGTAAGTGAAGAACCGCTTTTCTTTTTCTGCCTTTTTGTTTTAGATGACTGCGTCCCATCAGGAATACTGGGGTCTCCTTCTTTATTTGATACTTTAGCAGCTTCGTTATATACGCCAGGCTTTTCTTGCAGTTGCTTTAGCTGACAGTAATATTGGGTGATCTGCTGCTCCCTCTCTTTCTCTTGTCGACCATATTCGTCATCCTAGAGAGCGGTCTTTTCTGTTCGTGCCGAGTTCAGGCACCCCCACAATTCTTGGGCTGTTTTGTGGATGTGACTCGGTTCGGGTTCCCCGTAAGAGATGTCTTCCTCCTTATTGGACTGGAAGGGCCACTCTTCCGTGGGGTAGGGTTCATTACAGGAACGCTGCATCTTGTCCTCCATTTTGGGGCTCTCATGTGTAGTTTTCTTCCTGATCTCAGGAGGCGCTATTGCAGCTGTTGCCACTGTATTTGCTAGAACCCCCAATTGTGGTAGTCCTACAGGTGGGCATATTTTGCTTGTCGAGGTCGTAGCTCTCACAGGCATCTCTGTAGACTTTTTCTTTCTTGGATAAGTTTTACAATATCAGCAGTACTGTGCATGCATTTTCTCTCATCAGGTATACAGGATGTGCAGTTGCTAGGTAAAAACGTCTATTGGCTTTACACCATTTACCTGCTACGTATAATCTCTCATTAGGTATGTTGAATGTGTAGTTGCTAGGTAAAAACTTCTGTTTGCTTTACACCATTTACTTGCTAGGTACAATCTCTCTGCTTCAGCCAAATAATGTGATTTTCTGCTTGAGTTCAGTCTCAACTTTGGGTATTATGACATTCACTCTTCACACTTTGGGATACCTTTTACACAGTTCAGCAATTCCTTTTTTTCTAGTAGGCAATTTTACCCTCAGCACTTGTTTACTGAAAATTCCCCTGCTTCAGCATAGTCTTGCATCAATTTTCACATTTTTCTGCATATACTCCATTCACAACTGGTAGTCCTATGCGGTGTGGCAGCCTTTACTTGCAGAATCAGTACCGCTCATGGGTCACCATCTGTATTCACTGCTTCAGCTAAACATTTGAAAATAACAAACGCCTATCCCTTTCAAGGGCTAACTCACTTCTTGAACCCTGACTATGGCTGGAAGGCAAACCCCCTATTTCAATGACCATATTACACTTTATTGTGATAGGCAAATAAGGTTTACCTGCTTCAGCAGTCTCTCTCTCTCTCCTCTTGGGATTGAGGAAAAGAGTCCATCTGTGGTTTTGTAAGTTTCAGTGCAGTGGTGTGTAGCACTTTAACTGTGGTCTCTGCTGCATGAGATTTTTTTTTTTTAAGTTGCTCAGACTGTTTGTAGGCAAAAAGCATAAAAAAAAATTCACAGAAAAAATCTCCGGTCCTTTCTAACTTCAAAGACCACCTGTCATCCCACTTCTGACACCATATGTAGGCG
This sequence comes from Ascaphus truei, assembly GCA_036426205.1. Lineage (NCBI taxonomy): Eukaryota > Metazoa > Chordata > Amphibia > Anura > Ascaphidae > Ascaphus > Ascaphus truei. The sequence goes on from CM071569.1 coordinate 284,965,769, forward strand.
GACGCTCACAGAGGTATGCAAGGGAGACTTGTTATAGTGAAATTAAATAAGGCTTTTATTGCGCCTGTTTCTTTAATATCAGGAAACCATCCAAACAAGGGGTAAACAAAGCTTCTATTCACTTGGGAGTATTTCTAGTGAAATACTATGCAATCCACCACTCCCTTTAGATAAGCATGTCTCCCAGCCCCAAACATATAGCATGAAATGAACAGATATAAAAAGTCTTGTATATGAAAGTCTTATCTGTTGTAGCTGTATTGGAGGGAAATCTTCTCTGTCCCTGGTTGCTCCCTTTTCCTCAGTGTGTCAGCGTTCAGGTTTAGAAGTTTCCCCTGTGTCTTGAAAGCAGCTCTGCTGTTTCTTCTGGACAACAGATATCCTAGATAGACTCCAAGATGGAACTGATGCTACCAATTGTGCACAGGCTTGTACTACACATAGTCCAGAAAAATTGCTGCACAATGAAAAATAAGGACCCACTTCCGTCCAGTGTCCCACTGATAAATAAAGGCAATGTAGACACCCCACTTGAACCATGTACCGTGACTATCAACGGGTAGGGGCTAACATGTGGTAGGGAGGAAATAAGCAGTATTAACCCCGCCGTGTCCCCTGTGAAGAAACAAACCCCTAAGTATGCCGCTACCCTCCGCCACTGCCCTCCTAAACCCGGTGTCACACACGGCCAAGAACACTCACTGCGGGGGTAGGGAAGGGAAAAACTAGGAGAGTAATCACTCACAGTCTTGACGCGCCGGGTCTCCGTTCTCAGGTCTCCGGTCAGCGATGACGTCAGTCCCTCTAACCGGAAGAGGAATAAGGTGCTCCAGCCCAGGAAATTGACAAAAATGGAGAGTTGTAAGGCGGTTCACTGCTGCCGCAGGGGTATAAAAGTAGAGATTCCACACGCAATAAAATAAAAGGTTGGTTTATTTAGTGCATATACACCGAAAAATCTGCTACAGAGAAAACTCTGACGCGTTTCGTCCCTGCCTGGGACTTTGTCAAAGATAAAGCATGAAATGAACATCTATAAGAGTCTTATATGAATACTTATCTGTTTGTAGTTGTTTGGAGGGAAAATCTTCTCTGTCCCTGGTTGCTCCCTTTTCCTCAGGGTGTGGTCAGCGTTCAGGTTTGAAGTTTCCCCTGTGCTTGAAAGCAGCTCGGCTGTTTCTTCTGGCCAGGCTCAAGACAAGTTGTGAGAGTCAAGGACACTGTCTGCTCTGTCTCCAAGTTCAGCTCAGATTGTGAGCTAAGGAGTCCTCATTCTGTCTCAAAGACAGGCTTTTTCTTACGCATCTAATCAGGCAGGTGGTGTTTGTTAATTGACTACCACTAGTAACCACACCACTGCTGGATTGAGGCACATTACCTGAACAGGGATACCCCCTGTTACACAGAGTCAATCAACAGAGATCTGTGGAGTCCTTTCCTTTTCTTCGCCTAATCTTGGCCTCGAGCTGGCCCGGTGGGAGGGAAAGGGGAAGGGGAGAGAGAGGGAACACCTGCTGGGACAGTATCACAGGGTTGGGTGAAGAAAAAGTAGACCTTAGCAAGGTCTTGAGAGATCAAGTCCGGTCTAACTAGTGGCCGGCTTTTAGGGCTTAAGGCCCTTGGGGGGTGGGTCCGGTGACGTAGCCGGCAGGCACGGGGGAGGTAGAGACCCTCTGATCTCTCCAATTTCCCGACATTTTCCTATGGTTCCAATCGAGTTAAGAGTATATAGTGGAGGGAGGGTGGGTAGAGTAGGGGTGGTTGGAGGGGTGGGAGAGGGAGGATGGGGTATGGTGTGGAACCAGATATTTAGTCTTGCCTAACCAGAGCCTCTTTGTCATATAGCATCATTATCCTAGTGGTGACCCCTGATCTCAGAGGCATGGGGCAGTATTCCATGAGGGATAGAATGGGAGAGGGGAGCAGGGGGGGGAGGGGGGAAGGATAAGAGGGAGGAGGTGGTGGAGGAAAGGGTGGGTGGGGAGTGGCATCGTTGGGTGGTGGGGGTCAGTGATTCAATCTCGTTACCATACATTTACCTTTTCACTGACTCTAGGTAACGCACAATATGGGTGAACGGTACTCGATCAAGTAAGCCTGTCTTTTGCCTTCTCTGAGGGACCCGCATTTTGCCCCTACTTCTCCTTTTAGCTAAGACATTATATACCTTACAGACAGTTTAACCCACGTTTAGATTCATAAACAGAGAGGGACGGGGGGGGGGGGGTTGGGGGGGAGAAATATACAGCTTGACATCATTATTTCTGTGTAACATAAAACCTTATGCATTCGCCAATGACCTGTCTCATTGGGTAACACTTCAAGTGGGGAGCACTTTTTCCATTTGAGTGTAATAAACGCCATGGTTGAACCTTGAGGTTATCAAGAATGGGGGAGGGTGGAGGCCAGGGGAGTTGGGAAGGCCGGGGGAGAGGGGGGGAGGTGGGGGAGAAGAAGGGGGGAGGCAGGAGGGGCGGACGGAAACCGTGCACCTAGGCACGAGACAGCGAAGTTAGCTTGGTGTGTTGGGTGCTTATCAATAAGTGCCATTAGTTTTGGTTGTTTAAAAACGAAGGGCAACCAAGGTGAGTGGGAACTAAACTAGAGATCTGTTGCCGGAAATGGGCGTAGTTGGGAATAAGAGGACCGACTACCGTGCGGGGTCCGGAACTTGTTTCTTCTCTTTTCCGTATTCACTCCTTTTTGTATCTTTCCTGTTTTCAAGATTGGGGAGAGGGTGAGGGCGCCGGGGATCAAACCACATTATTACGCCTAGACAATCTATCATTAAGAGCATCCTTATGAGTGTTTCAAAACTGAACATTGCTGATCTCCACCTGTTTTCCTTCCTCATGGGATCCCAATAACTCAAATCATTTTCTACTGATCTGTGGGGAAAGAGGGGGGGGAAAGAGGACATATAATCGGGGGGGGAGGGGGGGATGGGAGAGTCTCTACACCAGGGGGGGGGGAGGGAGGATAGTCCCTACTAATTAATTGATGTATTAAGATTCACTAACAAAAAAAACCTATCTCTATAATCAGTAATACCCTAAACTCTGTCCCACATTCTCTAACATAATAAACACCTTCTTAACTCTCCATTACAGACCCTTTGGAGTGATTGTCTCATCAGGAGTCCTGGGGGCTCAATGTTCGAGAAGACAAGCAGCGTCCTACAGGCTTCGGAGTCCTTTATTTTGGTATCTGAACTGAACTGGCCAAACGGGCCTCCGTTCTCCTGTCTCGACTGGAAATTCGTCTTCCCCAGTCCTGGGGTTGAGCAGCTTCCCCCTCTCCGACAAGGGAGGGCAAAACAAAACTGGGAAGGATAGTGGCCGGGTCCCGCGATAGGTCTCAGCTTTCTCCTGGATAGGTGCTTCTCCTACTCTCATCCTCGGGCTTGCGCAAGCTTCCGATGCAAACACGGTCAGATGGATGCTTCGGACAGCCCTTCGGGTAGGGGGTTTGCTTGCGGAGGGCCATGCAAGCGGCGTCTCTAATGGGGTGGTACGGTCCTTGATCTTGGCCGGGCCTACTTCCGAGGCTTACGTAGCTGCAAGTGGTGGTCCCCGGTCAGCGGACTCAGTCGGTAAGTGTAGGGGGGTGTTTTTTACCTTCGTCTGCTTCTGGCCCGCCGACGCTCCGAGGCTCTTACGGGAGGGTCTTCATTGCTCTTGGCCCGTTGTGAGTCGCTGGGCCAGGACGGTGGGAGGGTCAGCCAAGGCCCCGTGCGAGCTGGGCCATTTCTTCAGGTTAGCGGATTGGTAAAGACCAACAATTTTCCTTTGTTGTTTATGATGAGCTTAAAAAGAATCCCCACTTTGTATTTTATCCGGCTGTCCCGCAGTAGGAAAGTTAGTGGCTTCAGTTCCCTGCGCCGGTTAATGGTGGTTTTGACAGGTCGTTTGAACACTTGGAGGGGTTCCTCTTGGAACTGGATCGGTCTTGCTCTCGGCAGGCCAGCGATTAGCTTTTCTTTAGTTGTGTAACTCTGCAAGGGACGATCACGTCCCTTTCTCCGGTTGGGGTCGTCAGACCTCGGTCCAGTGCACGGTGCTCTGTCCACCTCAAGCTCTCTCTCCTCCAGGTCCCCGCAGACCGATGTGAAGAAGTCTCTTAGGTATTCTTTGAGGTGACCAGACAACCGTTTCAGGGATACCGCGGATTCTGATGTTCTGCTGCCGCATTCCCGTTCTCCCTGGCCCTCTAAGCCACTTTTTAGAGAATTTACTTCGACTGGTGATCTCCATCTGCTGTGCAGCTTGATGTTTGAGGCGCCTCCTCCAGCCTGTTCTCTAGTGCCGTGGTGCCTTTCCCGTGAGGCCTAGTATGTCCCTGTTTTGAGCTCGGCTACACTTCTCTCAGGTCAGCTTGCAGGGATCGGTAAAGTTTGCCGTGCAGCTCTTCTAGATATGCCTTGGTAATCCCCTCGTCCGAGGTTAAGGTTTCTTTGACCGATCTCGATCTGTTGTCGGTCCTCTTTGCGCGCGTGCGTCGGGCGGGGACGCCTCTGGTTTTTTGCTCCCGCAATCGGAGCTCTGTTTCGAAAGGAAAACAACTTGGTAACCCCCTGACCGGGCTGTTTTTTTTTTGATTTATTCGACATCTCTGGGTTTCAGGAGTTAGGTTGGGGTATTTGGGGGGGGGGCCGAAATATCGGGTGTAAAAGTGCCGATAATTGTGTTTATTCTGAGGGTCTCAGGAGCTCTCCTCTTACCCTTCCATACCGGATGACGTCATCGGCACGCCCCGGATCTGATGTTTTTAAACGGATCTGATAAAAACTGCGTTCTTTAGGTTACCCGCAGCTTCATGTATCTGGCCCTAAGGTCACATTTTTTTTTTAAAAATGCTGCAAACACCTTACAACAACACACATGCGTCATAAACATGGACCTACGTTTTGATTTAACTGCAGTTAGTTTAGTGATATTAGGCCCATCTTAGAACGTTAAACAGACGCGTTTAGTTTCTCTTCTGATTGCGCCTCTAAGCCTTGTCACAACACACAGAGAAGCACCAGGCATCAGCCTGTGATTTGTATCGAGCTCAGAGGATCTAGTCACTTTCGTTCCTTCTACGAAAATGTGTGTTATATTGTTACATCATTACCACACATTTTAGGGTAGCTCTTCATGTTGCCAGTACAGCTAAACCCCGGTATACGCTGCTGTTACAATGCGAATCCCGCTTATAACCGATGCAAGCGGGGCTGCTCCCATTTTTTCGCATTTATGAATACTTTACAACACAATTATTGGCATTTTAAATACTTTATTGTACAATGCATACAATTGAACATTATTTCTAACGCGATCCGCTTATAGCGCGATGTGATTGTTTGGACCCCAAGCACAGCGTTATAAGGGGGTTGAGCTGTATTATTCTGTAACGCACAGTAATGATGGCTGACACTGTTACAGAAAGATTAACAAATGTTATATATGTCTTAAATGTAAAAACTGTTTGGAAAGATGGACCAATTGTTCGCTATGTGCTCCCTATGCGCTGTTAGTGTCTGACTTTCAATATCACACAATACAGGGCAACACTTTTCATCACACTGAGTCCTAAACAATAGCCGGTTATATTGACACAGTGTATCAATTAGCATACTCTTGAATCAAGTGTATATCAACACATGGAAATAATACCATTTGATTACATGAAATCATAGATTATTTATACAGGATTTATCGATGATTTCCCTCGTGCCCCTGATTATAAATACATGTTGCAACACATTGAGGAAATAATGCGTAAGCCTCACCAGTTGAATTGTGTCAAATGTGTATAATCTTAACCGTTCCTATAAATGATATGACCATGATGGCAACAGCAATGATCACATCTATGGATCGTTCTTCATGTACAACGTCTTGTGACCGGAGTTGTGCTTTAATGATAAAGCACAAGTGAAATCTATAACTCTCCATTTAAAATCTTCCATTTCAAACCAGATATATTATTACAAGTATTCTACAGTATATTTTTTATCTCGCCTGTTATACTGAAATGCTTAACCCTACGCGTTTCGTATCAGTTGAGACTTCCTCGGGGGTAGGCTGAGATGAAAGGCGTAGGGTTAATGCTTGCATAACCATCTGAACACCAGTCAGACGGCACCCAATACTATAGTGCCATAGAGTCTGACCAGAGCACAGCAAGACGTGCTATATATCGGCTGCAGGACTACCACAGCACAGCAGAAATCTCCTGCATTCTATCGACGTCATCGTCAGGTGACAAGAGGGAGAGAAACAGCGCAAGGATTTGATTCTTGGACTCGGCCAGCTGATTCGTGGCGTCCCAGTGTGGAGGCAGAGCTGCCGTCATCCGCGGTCTCCATTGTGGCTGGGATTGTATTTGAAATGCTGTTAACTTCTGCTACATTGTAAGTAGCTTCTCACCATTGCGTGTGACAATACAATTTTACAGTACTTCACCATATTGACTTTGCTCTATCATTTCCAGGAATATTTTCATCAGGACTTTTCATATTGCGTGTCACACTTTTTAAGTGTAACTGTTCCTATCCATTGAGACTCTTCAAGTTAACTTTGAGTTTCTATATTCATGATATAACAAATTCTAATTGCAAGAGTTTTACGAAGATACTCTCTAATTTGCTGCAACAGGCCTGGACTTTGCCCAGCCTAGAGAACAGAGGATACAACACAATGGACCACACTCATGCTGTACAAAAAGTGATGTAACTACAATCTACCATTCAATTTAGGACTCGTAGATTACGAAAAGCATTTGATTCAGTCTACACCTGAACGATTTTAAATGCATTAAGAAGACAAAATGTTGAAGAAGCATACATGGATATTATAAAGAACATTTCCGAGAATGCCATATGAACCATTAGATTACAGTACATGAAGATACACACAAGATGAGGAGCATAAAGAGAGTGCGGCAGGGAGACACCATGTCCCCAAAGCTCTTCACAGCAACACTTGAAGATTGGTTGGAGACATTGAATTGGGAAGAAAAAAGAATCAAAGTCAATGGTGAATACTTGTGACACATACAATTTGCAGCAGACATTGTTATTTTTGCCACAATTCCAGAAGACCTCCAGCAACAAATAAGAGAACTCGTTGAAGAAAGTAAGAAGGTAAGAAGGTGGGCCTCCAAATAAATCTCAGCAAGACCAAAGTGATGTTCAACAAATGTGTAATCTCTTCAAAGATCGAAATAAAAGGAAAAGAACTAGAAGACGTCAAAGACTCTGTCTACCTTGGCCGGCAAGAATCAATGGATGGGAACTTTTTGAATGAAATCAATAGGAGAATGAAGATGGGATGGAGCGTATTTGGAAGATGCAAGACAATCTTTCAAGTGAGTCTTTGACTGGGTCTCAAGAAGAAAGTTTTCAATCAGTGTATTCTGTTTGTGCTCATGTGTAGAAGTATGGAGAGAGATACTGTATGCTGGGTATTTCCTGAAGAGACAGGAAAAAGAATAAATGGGTTCAAAACCAAACAAAAGTCTGTGACATCATCATAACAGTGAAGAAATTAAAATGGCAGTGGGCTGGACATATCTCACAAAGAAATGATCAACATTGGATAAGGAATGGTACTCAACTGGGTTCCAAGGGAAATTAAAATACCAAGACGACAACCAAAAGTAAGATGGGAGGATAAAATCCGAAAATGTATTGGAGCGACGTGGAGAAGAGAGGCTTGCAACCACAGTACCTGGAAGAGCATTGGGGAGGCATTAATTCAGCAGTGATTGACAAGGGCTGAAGATGATATATATATTTATTTGTAAAGCACCAATGTGTTCGACAACATGGTACAGTAGGGGGTACAGTGTGACATCAATGAAATAAACAGAATCGAATACAAATAAGGACAGAGAAGCATAAGCAGATACAGAGGGTTAATGAGGTCCATGCTCCTGAGAGCTGACACTAGAGGGAATAAGGGGCAATGTTGAAACAAAAAGGTCAAGTGGCTGCTCATTGTAGAATGGAGTGTGCCTCCGAGTGGAGTATGTTCCAGCCGCACAGCTGATCCCATTAAGGTTTGGCGGGGAGGATGTTAGGGGGTGTTAACATGAAGTTTGTTCCATCCCAATATGGTTGGAGGGGGGATGGTGGATATTATGGGTATGACAGATAACTCACTTTTTCAAGGAAGGAGTTTTTAAATGTTTGAGAGCTTGGGGACAGTCTGATGGGGTGTGGTAGGGAATTCTAGAAAGAGGAGACAGTGCAGGGTGAGTCATGTAGGCGGGCGTGAGAGGAGGTCAAAAGGTAGGAGGAGAGGCAGGTGTCATGAGCAGAGGGGGGGTTGGGGGATATATTTGGGGATGAGTGCTGAGATTTCAGAGGGTGGGAGGTAGTTGTTCAGAACTTTGTAAGTCAGAACTAGGGGTTTCAATTTGATTCTGGATGATATGGGGAGCCATTATATGGATTTGTATAGAGCCGCATGAAATAAGTGGACCGGTGCGTGAGGTAGATGAGTCCACCAGCATTTTGGATGGATTGAAGTTGGGACAGGTGGATGAGTGGAATACCAACTACAGTAGGAGAAAGTTGCAGTAGTCAAAGCGGGACATGATAAGGGAGTGAATTAGGATTTTAGTTGTGTCATTTGTGGGAAAAGGGTGTATCCTAATATTACGGAAGTGGTGACGGCAGGATTTACTGAGAGCGTGAATTTGAGGAATGAAGGAGAGGGCAGCGGAATGGTATAACTTGCCGCAACCAACTCGCCGCTGGCCATCTCTCCATCGCCAACTCTTCGCCTCTGGCAATCAGCTGCTGAGGGTAAGGTATGTTATTACGGGGTTAACTTTAGGGGTTTTAGGGTAAAGTGTAAGTTTTTTAGGGTAAGGTTAAAGGTTTATTGTAAGAAGTTAAAGTTATGGATTTTAGGGTAAGGGGTTAAGGTTTAGCTTTTTAGGTTAAGGGGTTAACGGGTTAGGGTACCGACTTAACGCTAGGGGGTTTTAAGGTAAGGGCTAGGGTTAGGGGGTTACCTTCATGGTGACATGGCCGGCGACGAGCTGCCATTGTCGTTGGCAAGTTGGCTGTGTAGGACTGGCTGTGGCAAGTCCTCCTAGACCGAAGGGCAGAGTCTAAGGTGAGACTTAGGCAGCAGGGTTGGAGTGTTCATGAGATTGTGGTGTTATTGACAATGAGGGAGGATTTGGGTGTAGGGGTGACCATGGAAGAGGGAAAGATTATTAATTCTGTTTTGGACATGTTAAGCTTCAGGTAATGGTGGGACATCCAGGGGGAGATTGCTGAGACAGTTAGTGACACGGGACAAGAGAGAGAGGGAGAGGTCAGGGGAGGAGAGGTAGATTCGGGTGTCATCAGCATAGAGATGATACTGAAAGCCAAAAGATTGTTTTAGTTTACCAAGAGAAGAGGTGCCGGGTGAGAAGAGCAGAGGACCAATGACAGAGCCTTCTGGAACCCCAACAAGAGGAGTGAAGAAGAGACACCAGAGAATGAAACACTGTAAGATCGGTTGGATAGGTACTGTATTACTTGAACAAGCAGAGGGCTTCATCACAGAGGCCAATGGAGTGTAGGGTGTGCAGGAGAAGGGGGTGATCGACAGTGTCAAAGGCAGCAGGGAGATCCAGGAGAATTGGAAAGGAGAAATTACCCTTAGACTTAGCAGTGAGTAGGTCGTTGGCCACTTTTGTTAGTGCTGTCTCGGTGGAGTGTAAAGGACGGAAACCAAATTGCAAAGAGTCAAGCAGGGAGTTGGAGGAGAGAAAGTGAGTCAGGCGATTGTATAGAAGTCTCTCAAGCAGCTTGGAGGCAAAGGAGAGAAGACAGAGAGGGCGGTAGTTAGAGGGGGAGGCTGAGTCAAGAGCGGGTTTATTTAGAATGGGCGTGATGATGAGTGCAAGTTTGAAAGAAGATGGGAATGTGCCAGAGATGAGAGTGAGGATAAAAAGGTGAGTTAGGCTGGGGCTTAGTGTGCCAGAGAGGGTGCAGAGGAGATCTCGGAATAGGATCAAGGGGGCAGGTTGTAGGGTGTGATGATGAGGAGCAGAGACCGCCTCTTCAGTCAAACACACACACACATATATAATATGGAGAGAGCAGTTGGCACTCCAATAGAGCTTATCACTATGGTGGGTGCATGTCACATAGAAATGCAATAGATATACGATACCAGTGATGAGACCGGAAATCAAGAGACAGCCCTCCAAGTAAAGCTTCAACAAAGTGTAATGAAAACGGGCACAGTACATCCGACGTTTCGGTCCTCACAGAGGGACCCTCTGTGTATGCACCCCGAACGTTCGTCTTATTATTATGGACTTTTAATGTGGTCTTATTCATGGGCATTTGTTTTTACATTTTTATATCATTTTTAGTCTTCTTGTGGTATTCATTCTGCATTGTAATTCAGTCATTTTGGCGTTCACCAGTTTTTGCAAATTGGTGAGTCTAATACAAACTCAAAAAATAATATATTATCATTTTACGGGACCTTAAATAGTCCCTGCCAGTGTTGGTTAGCGCTTTCGTTATTTTTGTTATGTACAGTATATATATATGTTTGTGCACTGTATGTGTATGTGTGCACATTTAGGTGCAGTGTACAGTATATAATAAAATAGCTTCGGAGGATGTATCTCTACACTCAGATTTACTGAAGGAACACGTGCAGTGCGCAGTTAAGTAGTATTGTGCTCAATGAGTTTGTGCAGTAGTCTTGTTCACTACTTTAACAGAGTTGCCTGTTGGCGTTGTACTGACGGGCAGTAGTTGAGGGCAGCTTGGGGTGGAAATGTAAGGAATGCACTATTACAAATATGAATTAATGAATGATAATCAGCCAAAAGACAATTACTCCTGTAGTAAGTTTTATATGTTAAGATGAGGATCAGTTTGCAGAAAGAAATACATTAATTAGCATTTCAATGTCTTCCTAGGCAGCATAGGCTTGGTCTGACTACTGAAATAGTCGGACAATTTCATACTTTTAATCACCATTCAGCCGTCACGATATTTATTGAACGGACAAATTCAAGTGAAAAATGTCTAATTGCAACAACTTTAGAAAATGTTACATTGTGACCCGCAGAGAGGAGAGGGGCGTCGGTAATAACATGAAAAGGGGGGAGCGGGGAGGGGGGGGAGGGGGGAAGCCGTTAGTCCAAGGAAAGGGGGCGCGCTATTATAATCCAGGGAATTCAGTGATACTCTGGGAGGAGAAGATATGCAGTCATAATCCAGGGGAGAGGAGGGGGCAGTCATACTCCAGGGGAGAGGAGGGGGGGCAGTCATAATCCAGGGGGGAGGAGGGGGGGCAGTCATAATCCAGGGGAGAGGAGGGGGGGCAGTCATAATCCAGGGGGAGGAGGGGGGCGTCTAATCCAGGGGGAGAGGAGGGGGGGCAAGTCATAACTCCAGGGGAGAGGAGGGGGGGCAGTCATATCCAGGGGAGAGGAGGGTGGGCAGTCATACCCAGGGGAGAGGAGGGGCAGTCATACTCCAGGAGAGAAGGGGGGGGCAGTCATACTCTCCAGGTGTGAGGATGGGGCCGTCATACTCCCCAGGGAGAGGAGGGGGGGCAGTCATACTCCAGGGGAGAGGAGGGGGGCAGTCATACTCCAGGGGAGAGGAGGGGGGGCAGTCATACTCCAGGGGAGAGGAGGGGGGCAGTCATACTCCAGGGGAGAGGAGGGGGGGGCAGTCATACTCCAGGGGAGAGGAGGGGGGGCAGTCATACTCCAGGGGAGAGGAGGGGGGCAGTCATGCTCCAGGGGAGAGGAGGGGTGGCAGTCATACTCCAGGGGAGAGAAGGAGGGGGGCAGTCATACTCCAGGGGAGAGAAGGAGGGGCAGTCATACTCCACGGGAGAGGATGGGTGCAGTGGTACACCAGGGGAGAGGAGAGGTGTAGTAGTACTCCAGGGGATCTTAGAGTAAATATATACTCCTGGAAGAGTACCAAAATGTTGTGCTTTCCTTTATTCTGAAGCGGTTGTATCTATAGCGGATACATACTGTCAGAGTATTACTGAGCGGCAGGACACGCGCCTCCTTCCTTGTGAATGATATTTTAGGGTGTATAGATGGGATGCAGGAGGAGTAACACTTCCCCCCACTCAGTGATGCGCAGCAACTTCTAAGAGCATCAAGTACCTGTGAAAGCGCACCTCAGCCAGGAGGTACTGATACCTGGGTAATGAAAATGTCCGCACATTGTTTTATTGACTTTTTGTATGGCCGCCTTTTATTGCCCAACTCTACGTGAACACAAGATGTCCCCACATATCTACATCTCTACTGCAACGGCGGGATGTTACCGCAAGTAAGATGGGGCAAAATATCCTATCTTGTGAATGTTTTGGACTTTCACATACATGTGGCATGACATACATGTGGCATGACATACACGGGGCATTACATACACGGGGCATGACATACACGGGGCATCACATACACGGGGCATCACATACACGTGGGGAAGCCGCGATCTGGCCCTGGGGAAGCCGCGATCTGGCCCTGGTCCGGCTGCAGTTTCCTTGAGGCAAATTGTTAAATGAATGTGGCCCCATCTGTATAGAGCAGAGGTGCCCAAGTCCCGTCCACCACTAACAGTGCAAGTTTAAGGCTACCCTCTCATTAGCACAGGTTGCCCAATCATTTTGACTGAACCACCGTGTGGTCGAGCAGAGGTATACGTAAAACCTGCACGGTTAGTGGCCCCTGAGGACTGGAGTTGGAAACCTTTGCTATAGAGCAGTCTGGGCTTTCATTAGCCCGAGTGAAAATTGCTCATATTTACTCTGCAGTCATAAGACATCTTCCACTTCTGGGAGACACGTTGCAGCCAATAGAAGAGAAGGGTGGGTATCTGTTTCTGGTCCATTCTGAAGGACCCTGAGAGGTTGGAAAGATTGGAACAGATCCACTACTTGTTGGTCCAATAAAAGGTATCATACCACCCACTCTCTCTGCCTCCAGCCAATAAAAAGAGGAGCACTGTGACGTGGGGTGCTATGGTATGTCTGGGTTGCACCCTGAAGATACAGCCCACGTCATGGGAACATGTATATAAATGTATTATTGCTGTGTTTCCCCTGTGAATGTATGTCCCTGTCCCTTCTTTGGTGTTTGTATTGTATTGTTTGTGGGCTAAGTGGGATTGGACCCATTTCCTAAGTAGCCTGTTTGGGGTTATAACGCCAGAACTGTTGGGGCTAGCAACTAGATTCTGGTACCGCCACGCCTTGCTAGAAGGGGCGAAACCTTGTGGGGAAAGCCCCAGAGTCTCGAAAAATGCTGGAAAATTTGCCCTAACTTTGGTTCCGGAGGTCCTAGAAACTCCCCATAGGGGTCCCCCGATACTGGACCCTGGGAGCCAATAACACAGCCTAGCCCCACAAATCCTAATCCTTAGGGGGTTCAGGGTTCACCCCAGTAACGAAAAGTGGAGATTATAAATTTATTCCTGCATTTTTAATCAGGGAACAACTGGCCTTGCATCCTAGAGGTGGGGGGGCATAAAAGAGAGAAATCTAAATTGAGAGGACTCTTTTGTGTAAAAGGGGGGCTACTTCTCACACCCCCAGCTTGTCAGCCAGCAACCGTCTTGGGTGTAATATAACACTCAGAGGGAATAGAGTGTCAGACGTTCGTGCCTAACTCGTGTGCAGACATTCTGGCATCTCTCTGAAGTTTGGTATATAACTGAAGGCCAAACTGTACTAGTGTGTGTGTGTGTGTGTGTGTGTGTGTGTGTGTGTGTGTGTGTGTCTTAGAATAGCTCAGGCTGTGTCAGCCTATCTGCATCCAGTTCTCGAGGGCACTGTATCTCTATACCTTGCTGGCTGTGCTGGGAGTCTCTTGCAGGAGACTAAGTTCCTGGGTCCGGCTTACAGCAAGACTGAGTGGACTAGTGGAACGAAACCCCTGTCTGTGTGCGGGGCCCGGTTCCATACACTCTGGTGCGTCCTGAGCCAAGAAACCAAGCCAAAGCTGCCAACGACTTTTTGAAGAATTTCCTCAGCCACCAGCTTCTGCCTGCCGCACAGAGCTGATCCCTTTAACCCCTGCACAGCTAACCAGTGGCGGTCGGTCCCCGGACTAGCGGGACAGCCTCTACCGGTAATTGCACCAACGACTGTTTTTATCCGTTGTGCGCCCGCTCTCCAAGCGGCCCCCAGGACATTGCTGTACCCCGTAACGGACTGTTCCCTAACCCGGAAACAGAGGGACTATTGCGGCTACCCCTGGCGCCCCCTGCGGGTGACCTTCTCTGTGGGGAGGAATCCAATCATTCCCCAGGTTAGAGGTGGGTCACAAAGTGGATAATTGTGTTTTGTGTATGTGTGTATGTTTCTATTCTGTTGCCCTTGCCAATAAACAGTTTCTTGAACTCCGTGCCCTGGGTTGGCGATCCAACGTGCTTGCGGGGTCTGCTCAGTATCGGTACGTGACTCACCCGCTCCATGAACACAGAATGGTTGTAAAAAAAATACAAACTGGTAAAACAGCGCCGTAGAAACAAATATACACAGTGAAAGCAGGTAAGGGCCTTCGAAGACACCATCTAAAACGTACGGTACATTTCCAGTTATTGTGATTGTCCAGAGCAATTCCAACCTACACTGGCGACACACTTTATTCGAGCTCGGCTAGTCCCACGAATTCGGGTATACCCAGGTGTATTGAGGTTTGTGACTGTTTTCTGCCCGAGTGCATTGAGTTATTTTCCAGGCAGGGATTGAAGCATTTTATTCCCGCTGGCTGCAATACTGCACAGTATATATTTATATACTGCATTACAATTCATGAATATATGCCATCTGTTAGACACGCGAAGCATTGCAGCCTATTAAATCCTAATCATTATCATTTAACAGATCAGCCGCCCATCAGCCAGGCATGAACCCAGGCTGGGAAGGCAAATGCAACGGGGCTTGTCAGAGGTGAGGAGCGGCGCATTCCAGGTATCTGCCAGGTACATACTGGGTATTTGCTCGAATAAAGTGTGTCGCAGCAGTACTTAGTGCAAAGAAATGCCCTGCTGTCTTCCTAGCTCAGGAGTGGCCAACTCCAGCCCTCAAGGGCCACCAACAGCCCAGGTATTAGGGATATCCCTGCTTCAGCACAGGTGGCTCAATCAGTGGCTCAGTCGAAGCTGCTACTGATTGAGCCACCTATGCTGAAGCAGGGGTATCCTGAAAACCTGACCTGTTGGTGAACCTTGAAGACCTGCCCTAGCGCAATGTGGTTAAATGCCCCCCCCTGACCTAGCGGTCCAATGTTAGGACACAACCTTTACTTCTTTACAACATACAGCATGGCTTGCGCACGAGCGATGGCTCCCGTTCTAGCCCACGGAAGCGTAGGCTTCTTGCTCGAGCTGCAGCTAAAGCAGCGAATGAGGCCTCTCACATGTACACCCGGCATTTCTGTATCAACATCTGCATGTAAATAAGCTCCTGGATGTAAGGTGAGCAGGAATGAAATCCTAAGCAGCAGTGGCCCCGTTCAAAGCATTACACACGGTAAATCAGGCGGAGCGGGTGTATTCAGTCCTATAACGTACCCGCTTTTACACGTCTTGTATTCCACTTTTAGGATGGGTTTGCACGACTCCGGTTTCCTCCCGTCTCTTTGAATTTTCCCTAGGAAAATGAAAATAGGTTGGAAATTACATTTCACAGGGCCGTAAACCCCCCAAACCAAGTGGACCCTTATTGTATAAAGCGACCCCAATATGTATGTACAGCTCAACCCCCTTATAACGCTGTGCTTGGGGGCCAAAGAATCACTTCGCGTTATAAGCGGATTGCGTTAGAAATAATGTACAAGTGTATGCATTGTACAATAAAGTATTTAAGACACCAATAATCGTGTTGTAAAGTATTTATAAATACGGAAATTGGGAGCCGCGCGTGCATCGCGTTATTAGCGGATCCGCGTTGTAACGGATCTCGTTATAACGGGGTTGAGCTGTATATCTTTATTTATATGGCGCCGTCCAGGTACATAGCGTGTCACAGCAGTAATACATGTGCCATTATAATATAACACGTAAAGGGAATAAGAGTGTCAGGAAAAGGAGTGCCTGCCCCGAAGAGCTTACAGTCCAAGTAACTCGTTTGCTGTTCTGTGAGGACGATTGTCTCCTCTGTTTCTCTTCTTTGTGTTTTCCCTCATTTCCTATGTTTTCTTCTATTCTGAGACATATTACGCTCGCTTCTACCAAGTACCGTAAAGACAGGGTATATACAGGCAGGGTATATACAGGCAGGGTATATACAGGCAGGGTATCTACAGGCAGGGTATCTACAGGCAGGGTATCTACAGGCAGGGTATATACAGGCAGGGTATATACAGGCAGGGTATCTACAGACAGGGTATCTACAGGCAGGGTATATACAGGCAGGGTATCTACAGGCAGCGTATCTACAGGCAGGGTATCTACAGGCAGGATATAGACAGGTAGGGTATAGACAGGCAGGGTATATAGAGGCAGGGTATATAGAGGCAGGGTATATACAGGCAGGGTATATACAGGCAGGGTATATACAGGCAGGGTATATACAGGCAGGGTATAGTGTGGTCTCTTCTCTGCTTTTCCCTGTCCATTTCCGTTTCCTGAATTGCCACCACTCTAGTGTGTGAATGTGTCTTAAGTAACATGACCACGTGCCACGACCACGTGCCACTATCACCTTCTGCTTTATGTTAACCTTTTCTCCTGTTTACATACAAGGTTTTATTGGTATAAGCGCTCAAGCGCTGGATCCGCAAGATAACATATAAACAAAATAGCACATACAGTAAGTCAGGGCACAGGACGCAAGGCTAGTGGTACATGAGAGAAAATACAAATCTCTAGTGTAATCAAGCTCTGAAAGGGGACAACAACCCCCTGAAGGAAAAGACGCAGGCCTGTACAACGCCAGTCCTCGAGGGCCGCAAACAGGCCAGGTGTTTAGGAAATCCCTACTTCAGCACAGCTGGTTTAATTAGTGGCTCAGTATGACTGAGCCACTAATTGAGGCAGCTGTGCTTAAGTAGGGATATCCTGAAAACCTGGCCTGTTTGCGGCCCTCGAGGACTGGAGTTGTGCAGGCCTGGCTCAGTAAGGGGACTGAGCCCACTCCTCAAAACCTCATTGGGATAGTCCCAGAACCGCTGTAACAACACATGAAAGCAATCTTCATATACTCACAAATATATAAATGCCCCTGTCCTGTGCCCTGGGTAAGGCGTGCAGCTGATAATGAATGTAGCTATGCAAAAATAGAGCGTCCAGCGCACAGCCAAGAGAGTGTCCTGTGCCCCGGGTAAGGCGTGCAGCTGATACTGAATGTAGCTATGCTAAAATAGAGCGCCCAGCGCACACCCAAGAGAGTGTCCTGTGCCCCGGGTAAGGTGTGCAGCTGATTTCCTTTGTTGCTGGTGAAATCTCCTTTTCTCCAACTTTAAGGGACGACCTCAAGCCCTTTGTACTGCCCGTGCGATGAATTGTATCATATCTTAACTTTCTAATAGTGTCCAGGGGAAGCCATGCATGTATCTATAGTATTTTACAGGGGGGCGCAACGCCAGTCCTCAAGACTCACCCCCCCCACTACAGATCAGGATTGAAGGATATCCCTGCTTCAGCCCAGGTGGCTCAATCAGTCCCAGCTTCAGCACAGGTGGCTCAGTCAGTCCCTGCTTCAGCCCAGGTGGCTCAATCAGTCCCTGCTTCCGCACAGCTGGCTCAATCAGTCCCAGCTTCCGCACAGCTGGCTCAATCAGTCCCTGCTTCCGCACAGCTGGCTCAGTCCCTGCTTCCGCACAGCTGGCTCAGTCCCTGCTTCCGCACAGCTGGCTCAATCAGTCCCTGCTTCCGCACAGCTGGCTCAATCAGTCCCTGCTTCCGCACAGCTGGCTCAGTCCCTGCTTCCGCACAGCTGGCTCAGTCCCTGCTTCCGCACAGCTGGCTCAGTCCCTGCTTCCGCACAAGCTGGCTCCAGATCCCAGCTGTCCGCACAGCTTGCTCATCAGTCCCTGCTTCGCACAGCTGGCTCAATCAGTCCCTGCTTCCGCAACGCTGGCTCAGTCCCTGCTTCCGCACAGCTGGCTCAATAGTCCTGCTTCCGCACAGCTGGCTCAATCAGTCCCTCTTCCGCACAGCTGCTCAGTCCCCTGCTTCCCAAGCTGGCTCAATCAGTCCCTGCTTCCGCACAAGCTGCTCATCGTCCCTGCTTCCGCACAGCTGGCTCATCGTCCCTGCCTTCCGCACAGCTGGTCATCAGTCCCTGCTTCCGCACAGCTGGCTCAGTCCCTGCCTTCTCCCGCACAGCGTGGCTCAATCAGTCCACTGCTTCCGCCACAGCTGGCTCAGCTGCTTTTTTTGCTCCGCACTACTGCTCGTACCCGCTCCGCACAGCTGTCTCACGTCCCTGCTTCCGCACAGCTGGCTCAATCAGTCCCGCTTCCGCACAGTGGCTCAATCAGTCCCTGCTTCCGCACAGCTGGCTCAGTCCCTGCTTCCGCGAGCTGGCTCAATCAGGTCCCTGCTTCCGCACAGACTCTCAGTCAAGGCATATTCTATAGCGCCGTGCGTGCGCACGGATTTTTAGTTGGCTGACGTTAGCCTTTCTATAGAAGTGCCGCGCGTGCGGCAGGGAGAGGGGAGCCGACAGACAGCGGCGAAGATATAGAAATTCATCTTTTCGCGCCGCTACCTGCGCTCAAATGTGTGTGTGTGTGTGTGTGTGTGTGTGTGTGTGTGTGTGTGTGAAATCTATCTAGGACGTACTTTCACTCACACAACCCATGCACACACACATACTCACACATACTCACACATATACACACATACTCACACATATACACACATATACACACATACTCACACATATACACACATATACACTAACCTGCATCTCCTGGCTCTATATACACGGAAAGCATGCGGCACGTGCACGCGCGTTCGCGTAGGAATGCGCGGCCACACGCTGCAGAGAACAGCCCTAAGACTGCCACTGATTGAGTCACCTGTGCAGAAGCTGGGATAGGCTGAAAACCTGACCTGTTAAAGGATCTTGAGGCCTGGAGTTCAGCACCGCTGCTTTACTGCGCCCAACACTGATGTTCACTACGAATGCGACACGAAACGGAAGTACTAATGTTTACAATGTGCCACTATTGCTATTATTAGTGTTATTAACTGGCTATAGCACATCTCATAGCATTCCTTCCCCTATATCACGGTTACACGTATTTTCAGGCAGTCTCACTGACCATTTCTTCCCCTTTACAAATCCCGTTACTCTTTGTGCAGGATTTCAGATTCAGATACAATCTTCTATATAAATTCTTATATTTTCTTAGCCCTTTCCATGTGTACACCGATACGCTCAGGTACCCGTGCCCAACAAGCTCAGAACCAAGGCTTCCTGCATTGTTCCTGGGTTCTGTTCTTTCATAAATCTGGCGCAATACTTTCGCCTCCGTTTTGCAGCGGTAATACTGTAGCAAACAGCCCCTGTTATCCTTTATGCAGAGTTTGAAATGAAATGAGATTTTCTGGAGGAGTTAAGTTAACAATTACACCGTAAGACACAATATATCACGGCATATCTTACACAGTAACAAACAATATGGATCCAACTTATTCTAGTAGCTTTACAGCATTCATACAATGGCTTCCCAACGTGACCCAGATAATACGAACACCCAGCACATCCAAAATGTTATCAAATGTAATGTAGCAGATTATATGTGACGTGAAATTGACATTATTACGGGAACACAGTTCTGAAAACGAAACCCGCCACGTAACGTTTGGTTAGCAGAAAGACAGTCATTTAAAATGACATTAAAACGTGCCCTTAAAAGTGTCATTGAGGTCATCTGCCCAACAGTTGGGATGCACAAATAACCCGGGGACAAATGTACACAGGTTCAATGAGCAGGAAAATGTGGGATCGAGCAATGTGGATAATTCCAGGGCAGAGAAGGAAATGGGAAACCCATCCGAGACGGGACTGTAACAACAATAACATAATGACTGTATGGGGATTATATGAGACACGGGATTTATATGGGAAACCAGTGGTCATTTTATAAATATTTATGATGAGACACGTCTTCCTTATGACATTCACTTCATAAACATGTTTTTTTTTTACATTGGCAAAGTCTAGAAATGGCGCCCGTGCATGGTTCATACCAGCGGCAAAATATATCCATACGATGCATGGTGGCACGGTTATATCATTTACAGAGAGCAACTAGGGTTGCCAGGTGACCGGTATTGAACCAGACTGTCCTGTAATTGGACACTCTGTCCAGTAAAAAAATAGAATTAATACTGGACATGTATGTGTATACCGGTATTAACTCTCTGGACATATAGACCTGACCGGCTTGGGGGGCGCTGGATTTCCCCGAGCAGGGAGAGAGCAGGGCTGGGGTCTGGGCAGCTTCTTCCATCCCGGTTGGCTGCATTACCCAGCAGCAGCCAATCAGGAGACGTTGTCAGCAACTTGGGGGTGGGGTCAAGGAGAAGAGGAAACAGCATGGAGCGGAGAGAGGTGAGAAGGGTGGATGTGTGTTTGTGTTTTTCGAGCGTGTCGCACCTTTCACCATTGTGTCCAGCATTTTTTGTTAAAGCCACCTGTCACCCCTACTTATGTCGAGGATATTTGCCAGATCTATATGCTGTAGGGCAGAATGGAAACTCATGTCCCCGGCCACAAACAATACAAGTTACAAGTTCTCATTCATACATTTGAATATAATAAATGGATTTCTAACAGTTGTATACATGAGGACAGAGTCCCAGTAGCACTAATTTGGGCACAAATCTGGTGTGGTGGGTTTGGGTTCTGCGCTGGCAGGGCCTTGTGTGTGTGCATTGAAAGTAGCAAGACGCATGCAGTGCGACTGCATCCTCCCCGTTTGCAGATAGTATTCCATCAAGTCCTTACCATGGGGAACAGAAACCTGGAAGGGCCTGCCGGGACTTTTTACATTCCACACAGTGAGACTGCCATCGGAGTGACTGCACGTGAACTGCCTCCCTTCGTGGTGCCAACCGACAGAATGAATAGCCTACAAATAGAAAGGTCATTGTTCAGCATTAGCAGGTGAGCAGGATATCAACAGCTGGACGGTAAGGGCGCCAGTGCAGAGAGCGAATCCGCAGAATAACGACATGTACAGATGCAGCGGCCGTCATTCAAACATTTCACGCGTTGTGTACCTCGGAATACCCATGTCACGGCGCGGGATTTCTTCCAACCTTACCGCCTTACGACGCGCGTTGACTCGTTTTTATCGAGTGCAGAAAATGGCATTTTAATGTTCTGGTTTGTAAACACCTGCAAAGTGACACAGTAGCACAGTACTGTACACATTACAATTCATTCATTTCTGCCCCGGATACGCGAAGAATTGTTACCCAAAGAAATCAGAATCCGTGAAATTCAAAGAAATCAACCGCGGTGAACACACGTGTGCCTGGTGTGATTGGCGGCGTGAATTCCGCGTGGAATACAGCAGAGCGCACGAAAACGTCTCTGTGACATGTTCGAATAACGGCCGCTGCGTCTGTACTAGTAAAACATTGTAATATTGTTAAAGCCGCAATATCAGTTTCAATTATTGTTTTGTTTATTACAGGATTGAGGCAGAGGATCTCCGGAGCGGAACTGTATTATTTTACTCTCCAGGGGACCCTCCATACAGTACCTCTGCAGGCAGGGACCTTGTGCCTAACATAATTTATTTATTTATAAAATGTGTTACCAGAAGTAATACAGTGAGAGTTACCCCTCGTCTTCATGTATGTCCTGGGCACCGAGTTATGATGACAAATAATACATGGTTTCAAATACATAGTTACATAAGTGAGCATGGTTATACATTATATACAAGATATTGCATGCACAGTTAAAGATAATATATATTTTAGCGTATGTAACAGTTACAGACCAGATTAAAATGTGAGACAGCTTTAGCTTTGAAAGACCTTAGACTGGTGGCGGCTGTGAGAGTCTCTGGTAAATTGTTCCAGTTTTGGGGTGCACGCTAAGAGAAGGAGGAGCGGCCGGATACTTTGCTGAACCTTGGGACCGTGAACAGTCTTTTGGAGTCAGATCTTAGGTGATAAGTGCTGCATGTAGTAGGGGTGAGGAGCTTGTTCAGATAGGTGGGTAGCTTGCCCAGAAAGTATTTGAAGGCCAGACAGGAAAGATTAACTTTGCACCTAGACTCAAGTGATGACCAATCGAGTTCTTTGAGCATATCGCAGTGATGTGTGTTGTAGTTGCATTTGAGAACAAAACGGCATATTAATTGTAGAGGGTATCAAGTTTGCTAAGGTGGGTTTGGGGTGCCGAGCCTTATACTATGTCCCCATAGTCGATAATTGGCATTAGCATCTGCTGTGTGATACACTTTCTGACTAGCAGACTTAGGGAGGATTTGTTCCTGTAAAGTACACCTAGTTTGGCATAGGATTTGGATGTCAGGGTATCAATGTGCATCCCGAATGTTAAATGGGAGTCAAACCATATGCCCAGGTATTTAAAACTAGTAAAAGGAGTTAGGATGGTGTTAGTGTTGGTTATAATCAGGAGCTCAGTCATTGGAACTTTAAAAATGTAGCCTTGGTCCCAAATACCATTGTTACAGTCTTGTCAGTGTTAAAAACAGTTTGTTTTGGGAAATCCAATTTTCAAGTCTCAAAGTCAGATTGAAGTGTGTGTTCAAGGTCAGAGAGGCTATGGCTGTGTGCATATATGAGTGTGTCATCTGCATACATGTGTATTGAGGCTTTCTGACAAGCTGTAGGAAGATCATTGATGAACACTGAGAAGATTAGGGGCCCTAGAACAGAGCCTTGGGGGACGCCCCAGGTGATATCCAAGGGGTTCGAGTTAAAGCCTGAGATGGACACATGTTGGGATCTACCTGATAGGTAGGAATGAAACCAGTTTAAAGCATGTTTCCCTATTCCAGAGCACAGAAGTTTGTTAAGCAAGATAACATGATCAACAGTATAAACCGCCTTAGCAAAATCTAGGAATATTGCACCAGTGAGTTGTCCCCGTTCCATACCACACTGGATTTCATTGCAAACTTTTAGCAGGGTAGTTACGGTGGAGTGTTTATGGCGAACGCCAGATTGGAATTGGCTAGGGAAATTTGTCTTGGTATAGTAATCGCTTAATTGGGAGTGGACACATTTTTCCATGACTTTGGATAGAATTGGGAGAAGTGAGATTGGCCTGTAGTTTGAGACAGTGTTTTTGTCCCCACTTTTTAAGATTGGGACAACTCTGTTGTGGGGGCATTTAAATGTCCCGCGTCCTCCAGGCCAATAGGATGCTGTGACGTCAACTTTTGCGGCTTCCTATTGGCCTGCGTGACTAGGACCCTTACACTTGCCAGAGATTCTGGCCCTCCCTGGCCTGTATCCCTGGAAGTAGAGGGTCCCCAGAGCTGAAATGAACACAGTTCAGCTCCGGAGACCCCCTCCTTCCATCCCATAATTAAAGAACTATTAAAAAAAGAAGAAGAATTGAAACCTGTATTGCTGCTTTAAAGGATGACAAACTGTGACAATGTCACAACATAATACAATGAAAACAAACAGCAGTCTGGGCAATTGTAACAAAAGTTTATTCTAACATATTCATATGCTCAAATATACCAACGTTTCAACCCGAATTCGGACCTTCATCAGGGCTTAGTTATTAATAATGCCCCGATCATTACTTTGAAAGGCATCAAATGGTTAATTGTGCAAGAGCATGCGCAATCTTCAAAGAGTTTGCAAGCAAAAAAGAGCAGAGAGTTGCTGAAATAAGTAGCAGAAGAAGGGGATATACAGTATGAGAACCTGTTTCAAGGTAGATGGAATTACTGGCTGTGCTGGGACGCTGCTTCTCCATGCTGGGAAGAGTCCCACTCAGGTAACCTTTCCCTTCTCCGGCATGGAGAAGCAGCTTCATGGTATGTTCAATAAGTGTCCCAACAGAGAACAAGAAATCGTTGGAATCAGGGCAGCATGGGGTCGTTAAATTACATGAAAGAGGATAGGATAAAATCAATAGGGAGTAGCACAGGGAAAATAACTAGGACCATGTATGGAGCATTTGTATTTTACATTTCTGCACTATGTCAAAATTAATTATCCATTGTGTTCATCCTTTTGTTAAAAGACGGATGTGCAGGCATTAAGCAAACCGAGATTGTGTTCATTGTTCCATCTCGCAGAGGTAGCGAGTGCTATTCTGCACTATCACTGCTATTCAATCCTGGCCCTGAAACGGTGAGATACGGTATTCTGCATTATAACTGGATATGTTGTGTTATATAAGGGAACACGGAGGTTGGCTGTATACTTTCTAAACCTGATGGAAACTCTACAGACAATGCTTGGAAGGTGTGGGAATATTTAATTTGAAAATGCCAATACACTTATGTTGCTTTTATTCCTACTCTAGATTTGTGATTAAAATCTTGCTTCTGAGCCAGGACTTCATTAAAACATAAAGTACGGGGGGGAGGGGGCGTAGCCAGGACACGGAGCAGAGTAGACGCACCTCTGTGCAGCTCCTCAATCCTGGGCCAAACCGGGCATTAAAACCCCTGTTTTACCCCCCTAAAAAGGGGAAAAAAACACTCAGCGAGCGCCCCCAACAACCGGGGATCAGCCCTCCTGAGCTGTGTCGCGGTCCCGGCCCGTTCCGGGGTTCCCCTGCTGCCGGACACCCGCGCGAAGTGCTCGCAGGACACCAAAGATGGCCGCCGGACTCAGGCAGCAGTATTAGCGCGCCGAGCACCCCCCTCCCCTCCGGACCGCCGCGGAGCTCAGGCGGGATCCTGACGATCTCCAGGTGAGCGTGCCTGCAGCGGGAAACAGAGGGTTGGAGCCGCGGGAGCAGGCGCGGACTGTCCCCTGGGGTGGGCGGGCCAGGAGGGGGGCCCCCCCGGAAGGAGAACATAGCGCAGCACTGAGGGGAGCTTCCGGCTCACAGCTGCAGACAAGAGCAGGCTCCACTAACGTGGAGGATCAGCCATACTAGCTCATAAGTTCCCAACCAAGCAACAGCAAGGCCCCCCCCTCACCCTACACACAAGTCTGAGCCCACTGTGGCGTACAGAAGCCATGTCCTAGGGACCACACAGGTTGCTCCCGCTACGCCCAAAATCTGGTATAAAAAACACTCTTAAGTGAAATCAAGCACAAGGGGGGGGGGGGGAAATAAAATAAAAATTAAAAAAAATAAACAAAAACAAATATTCCCTAGGACCCCCCACGGAGGACCATGTACCCTCCAACAAAAGGGCTCTACAAACATCTGAGAATGAGCAATACGTGCTAGAATGGCGTCCTGAAACCTAGGCTCCATGTACACCCCTGGCTTCCTTCTATTTTAATCTAGGACAGCAAACCAGTCTAATCCATCTCGCTAAAGACAAACCATATCTCATCCAAGATCCAGATACCATGGCCTCAAAAATCGTTAAAACTACCAAAAAGAAAAAAACTCAGAGTGAGCTGCGAGAGTACTTAAAAAAACAAACAAAGGCCGGCCATCCTTAAACAACGCGGATTTGGAGGTGGCCCTGCCTTCGGGACAATCGGACTCAGAGCCGAGTGTGGAGATTGAAAATATCTCCACCAAGACAGACTTGCTTTTCTTTTACAATAAAATTGAGCCTATATTGCAAACGGCAGTCAAAGATCTGAAAGTTGGGATCTCCTCCCTCGGGGAACG
This sequence comes from Ascaphus truei, assembly GCA_036426205.1. NCBI lineage: Eukaryota > Metazoa > Chordata > Amphibia > Anura > Ascaphidae > Ascaphus > Ascaphus truei. The sequence goes on from CM071569.1 coordinate 284,991,526, forward strand.
CACCAACTCACTAGAGACCAAAGTAGATGCCACGATCACCAGACAATCCCTTATGGACTCTGAGCTGAAAGAGGTGAAAGCCCAGCTCTTGGAGGTCAAGGAAAAACAGGAAGATGTGGAGAACCGAGGTCGTCGCAACAACCTCCGGATCAGGGGGATCCCAGAATCTGAAGCAGATATTGAGCGATTCGTGGGCAAATGGATATCAGAGACTCTCCCTGATTTCACAGAGGAGTCCCTGACGTTGGACAGATGTCACAAAGCTCTAAGAATGAGACCCCAACCGGAAGATAGGCCAAGAGACGTGGTACTAAGATTTCATTATTTCAAAACCAAAGAGGTCTTCAACTCGGCGACAAGGAACTCCAGGGACCTCAAATTCCAAAATGTAGCCCTACAGGTATATGCCGACTTGGCACCCTCCACATTGGCCAAAAGAAGGAACCTCCAGGAGGTGACAACGAAATTAAGAGACCATAACATCAAATACAGATGGATCTTTCCCTTTGGGCTCATGGTGATGAAAGACGGAAGACCGCAAACGCTCAGAGATCCGAATGACGGTGAGGCATTCCTCAATCACCTAGGACTGGGCCCCCCTTCCTCTGGACCCGCTGCCGGCGGCGGAAGTCTCTCAGCCTTGAATCCTTCCTGGACAACAGTCCCCGCTAGGAATTCCCCTCGCAGAGACCCTATAGCGAAGAATCCAGCCAAAGAAGGGTCGAAATCCTAAGCCACATGCTGGCCGTGTTTCCCACCATGTTTCCTCTCCTTTCTTCAGGCAGCTCTCCAAGTTTCACCATTTTACACTCCCCAGTGTCCTGGTCCCCTAATTCTGAAGGAGGTCTACTGGACAGAACATCCCTTATAAATTGTATAGACGGTATATAGATGATTTGATTTTTATTTGGGATGGAGAGGTGGATTCACTTTTATTGTTTATTGAATATCTTAATCACAATGATTTAAATTTAAAATTCACTTATACATATGATCTTCATCATGTACAATATTTGGATTTACTTTAATTTATTAATATGGACATGATGATTAGTTCAGATGTATATAGAAAAAATAACTCACGTAATACGTATCTCAGGGCAGACAGCTGCCATCCCAGGTCTCTTCTTAATGGTATCCCTAAGGGACAACTTATACGATTAAAGCGAATATGCTCTAATAATATTGAGGACTTCCTTAAACAATCACAGGAACTCCTCACTAGATTTGAACAAAGGGGCTATTCGATTTTAAATCTTAAGAGGTCATTTGAAGAAGTGGCAGGTATGAGTAGGGATGACCTTTTGGATAAACAAAGAAAAATAAAAAGATCCAATGATACATGGGATGGTAATAACCCAGTGTTTGTTACCCAACACAATGTACAAGCAAATTTTATAAAAAATATTGTTAAAAAACACTGGGGAATTTTATCCGCAGATCCATTGTTAAAAAAAGTTTATACAGAGGGCCCACGCTTCGTATTCAAAAAAGCTAAGACTATAGCGAACTATGTCTCCAGAAGTTTATTTTCTTCTTCCAACATCTCACAAGGTAGTAATTCCCCCAAAGGAAGCTTCAAATGCCTTCAATGCGTTTCGTGTGTTTATATGAAATCATGTTCTAATTTTGCATCATTTAGTACAGGACAACAATTCCCCATTACATCTTTCATCAATTACAACACCACATTCACGGTCTATCTTTTGGACTGTGGATGTGGTAAGCAATATGTGGGTCGCACTACCCGCGCCTTAAAGTCCAGAATGAGGGAACACATTAGGTTAATTAAATTAGGGGATCTTACCCATCCAGTTGCCCAACATTTCACTAATTGCAAATTTGGAAATATTAATAAACTTACCTATAGAGGAATTGAACATGTCCCAAAACCCATTAGAGGAGGCAATAGAATGGAATTATTAGACAAAGGGGAACTTTACTGGATGTTCACATTAAATACCAGAATACCAAATGGTTTAAATTCAGATTGGGATCTGAGTCCATTTTTACACTGAGCCCATTCTTGCGTTAAACTGATTGTTCATCAGAGAAATAGAGTACAGGCAGTCCTCGGTTATCCGACACAATGCGTTACTCAAAATGGTGTTGTAAAGCGAAACGTTGTAAAGCGAAATGCGTTTTCCCATAGGAACACTGTTTAAATGAAAGGTTCCGTTCCTGAAAGCATTTTTAATACTAAAATACACCAAATATTTTATGCAGGCAATAAGATATGCAGCACACACATAAATTATATAGTGTATATACTGTATTATACATATAATATAACATAATAAATAATATATTAATATAGTATAATATAATATTATATAGATAATATTATATACTAGACTCTCTACGCACGCGTTGCAACGTTGTTTTATGTGATGTGTATATATTACACACACACACGTTGCAACGTCGTGGCGTTGGATAAGCCGTTTTGGCGTTGTAAAAATGAATATAGGTATGCATTGCACAGCGTTGGATAAGCCATTCGTTGTAAAGCGAAGCGTTGTAAAATGAGGACTGCCTGTAAAGGTTATTCATTTTTGATATTAATTATGTTCAAACCAAATAGAGTGCTTTTCTTGTTAGGGTACTTTTCTCTCAGTAATAGATATAATGGATTTTCATTACTAATCATATTATAATAATTACATAAATTTATAGAAATAGTTTTGATAAAAGAATTATATGGTTTTTAAAAATCATATTATTTAACAACTTTTTATATTCATATCCATTATTTCATTCTCGATTTCTGTTATGCATCAACTACATAGATATGATCTGGACGAATTTGACCCTATGTTATTCTTTATAATTAGTGATTTTGCTATACTACATCATCTGTCCAAATTCCTTTTAATATTTATTTTCTCAATTTGAGATTAATTGGGTCCAATTGTTCAATACAAGATGCTTCTCAATTTAAAGTTAATTTACATCTTTTTTAGTATATACATTTTTTCTTTTTTTTAAAATATACATTTTATATGTCGTGTTTATTACAATTGTTTTGTTCTAATGTTTGATGAGAAAAATGCATTTTACACTGCCAGGTTTTCGTTACTAAGTAGTTTGGGGGTTGTGTTGTGTTTTGTTTGTTTACTAATAAAGTTTTGTTTAGTTTGTAAACGTGCATAGACGCGCCGACGTCACCTCCCCGCGCCACGCATGACGCGCCATTCGTGACGTGTTCAGGTAGTGGACGGAGAGGGACAAACGGCGGGAAAATGCAGATGTCAGGAATCGGCGTTCTCCTCGCTTCCCACACAAAGCACCCCCTCTCCGCAGGGAGTCCCGGACCACAACAACAATCCTGCCTACGCGCCTCCACGGCTCCTCGCCCCTGCCCTTTTCCCATTGGCCTGCCCAGCCTTATTATGCCTGGCTTCCCATCACTCCGTCGCTCGACATAGTTCTGTATGGAAGCATTTGACTTTTCTCTCAGTGACTCTCTCAGGTATTGACGCGGATTGGGACGACTACCCCCTCTGGCTCCCGACTTTGGCTCTACTTGGATTCGTTGACTTCTGCATCCCTGGTCCTGATCCCTGCAACGGCAATAAACTACTCCTCCTCTACTACCCGGTACCCCGGCAAGTATTGTCTTCACTACTATACCTGCCTGGCAAAACAACACACCACACTCCGACAACGCTCCCTTTTGCGGGGTGCGTGTATCCCTACGTCCACCTCATCACAGGGGACGTTTCGTCTGGGCGGCACACCGCGTACGCAGATTATTAAGATACCTGGCAATGATGATCACTATGCACACTTGACAAAGAGCGTGTTGCTCGAAACGCGTTGGTGGGGCTTGGGGCTCGTTTTTGTAGCTGATGCCTTTGATCCATTAAAACTTTTTATTTTATGGGACCACCTTCTTGCAATCCTTTTTTCTACTGTTTGCAGCGTGCTCCAACTTTCCTTTGCCTCCTGTGTTACCGGTATTACCTCTCTGGGTTGTGTACGTGTATACCGTATTAACCTCTGGTTTCGTGTACGTTTACCGGTATTACCTACCATCTCTGGTTGTGTACTTGTTACACCGGTATTACCATCTCTGGGTGTGTACTGTTACCGGTATTACCTCTCTGGGTTGTTGTATACCGTATTCGACTCTCGGGGTGTGTAGTGTATACCGGTATTACCTCTCTGGCGTGTAGTGTATACCGGTATTACCAATCTCTGGGGTATGTGTATACGTATTACCTGCTCTCCTCGTGGGCGTGTATGTGTATACCCGTATTACCCAAAACTATCCGTCTACCTTCTCTGAGCGCGTATGTGTTACCCGTTATACCTCCTGGGCGTGTATGTGTGAGTTACCGTATTTACCTCGTCTGTGTGTGTATGTGTATATCGGTATTACCTCTCTGGGTGTTGTACTGTAATACCGGTATTACCCTCATCCTGGTGGTGGTACGTGTATCCCGGTATTAACCGTCTAGGGTACGTCGTCCTATCTCGGTGTGTGTAGTGTACTATCCCGTATTGCCACCTCTCTGGGGTGTATGTGTATAACGTATTACCTCTCTGGGCGTGTCATTGTATACGATAACCTCTGGGTATGTAAGGTATTACCTCTCGTGGGCGTGTAGGTGTCTACCGGTATTACCTCTCTGGGCGTGTATGTGTATACCGGTATTACCTCTCTGGGTGTGTATGTGTATATCGGTACTACCTCTCTGGACATAGTGACCTGACCGGCTTGGGGGGCCGCGGGATTTCCCCGAGCAGGAAGAGGGCAGGGCTATTGCTAGGGGGCTGGGCAGCTTCTCCATCCTAATTGGCTGCTGCTGGGTAATGCAGCCAATCAGGAGAAGGAGTCAGGAGCCTGGGGGTGGGGCCAAGGAGAGGAGGAAACAGCATGGGGAGGTGTGTGTGTCTCGAGCGCATCGCATGTTTCAATATTGTGTCCATTATTTTTGGACAATCCATCTGGCAACCCTATCAAAGGCACAAGTATTATGTCAAAGAGTGTCAATACCTGTTCCATTTCAATATGCACACTGACAATTAGGGTCTCCTATCCCTGCAAGTACAACATGTGTCTTTATGATTTTGTGTGTGTGTATGTTATTGTTAAGTCAGCCCTTTGCAGTCCATAAAATCAGAGCTGACGTGGTTTTTACATGCCACCATTTATTGTTTAAGAGAGGAAACATGCAAAAGTTGCATTGGGCCTAATAATATGAGGGTCAAATGAATTATTTCTCAAAAGTTTTCTGTAAGTGTCAGGGCAGTAAAAAGATGATAAAACACAGCAGAACTATCTCATATAACACAGAACAAAAGCACGATGGGGCCATATTTGATGGGCTGTGATAAGCCTTAAGACACGTTCTAGCCCAGGCCTGTACAACCTATGGCCCGCGGGCCGCATGTGGGCCACCAGGACTCCCTGTGCTAACCGCGACGGCCCCTTCCATCCCTCCTTCCCTTCCTTGGTAGGGAACTTGCGCGCCAGCAGTAGGAGCGCGCTCTAGCAGTGTGATGCGCAGTGTGACGCGCTCCCCCCTCCGAGCCCGCTCCAGCACCATGACGCTTCCTTCCCCCTCCAGCAGGGTGACGTGCTCTAGCAGAGTGACCCAGAACTTCCGGGGTCTGCAGCTAGAGTGCACTTTTTACCTTAGCCTTCTTGCCCTTATTCTGGTAGCCGCACGGCTAATACCTCCTGGTTGGGGCCCGCTTCCGCTACCGCCACAACCGCGATCAGGTAGGCATTGGGGTTTGGGGGTGGTTGATGATGATGAGGGGGACTGCTGAATAGAACTGGGGGAGAAGTTGAAGGATGCTGGAGATGATGATGAAGGGGGCTGGGGGAGATGATGAAGGGTGCTGGATGAGATGATGAAGGGTGTTGGGTGAGATGATGAAGGGTGCTGGGGGAGATGATGAGGGGTGCTGAGGAAGATGATGATGAGGGGTGCTGTGGGAGATGAGGGGTGCTGGGGGAGATGATGATGAGGGGTGCTGGGGGGAGATGATGAGGAAGGGTGCTGTGGAGATATATGAGGATGATGATGATGAGGGGTGCTGTGGGAGATATATGAGGATGATGAGGGGTGCTGGGGGAGATATATGAGGGTGATGAGGGGTGCTGGGGGAGATATGATGATGAGGGAGATATGATGATGAGGGAGATATGATGATGATGATGATGATGATGACGACGATTTTACCCCGTGCGGCCCAAATCTGTTTTCCTTGGAGCAGTTCGGCCCTTCTCACTTTACAAGTTGTGCAGGCCTGCTCTAGCCCATTCACGTGAATGGACCACAAGGTGCTTTACAAATTAGCACCATTTAGTGGAACTGAGCCATAATGTGCAGTTGGGATATGTTTGTACTCTATAAGGCTATAAACCAAATGTATCTGATTTATCAAACACAATGATCATGAATTCTTCAAACAATAAAATACTACTTTAAAAAAAAATGACATAGGCAAATAGGCATAATAGCCCTTAATGCCTAGTACAAGTTTAATTCTGTGTAATAAGGAACAGATAAGTACTTTATTTTTCATTTAAATCTGAGCTCAGAAACAACATTTGAAATCGCAGAAGCAGAGTAAAGATAAAAGGAATGTACTGCTCAAGTATGATTTATTCAAATGAAATATTCCAGGACATACCAAATCAATTATCATTGTCTGTATAGTTTTTATGAGAGCTACAAAGTTAAGCCGTACAGACAGTTTTTAATAACGGGGAACACAATGTTAAATTAATTTTGACAGTACAGCAGCTTGAAATGCTACAATATATATTACAAACAAATACAAAGAGAGCCCAGTGCTACATCCAATGGCCAAAAGACAGTGGATTTTTGCCATTGGATGTAGCACTGGGCTCTGTTTGTGTGTTTGTTTGTAATATATATTGCCATGCCCAGTAGCACTCCATTTCTGGCATTTATATGTATGTATGTATAATGTATATATATATATAATATATATATATATATATATATATAATAAGTATATATATATATATATAATATACTATGTGTGTTTATATTATATACTCTAATATATATATAATTATAATATATACTATATATCTATATATATATATATATATATATATATATATATATATGTTGTGGTCATTTTGGGGGCTTATATGAGCTTACTGGGTATTTGTGTGAATGCTACAATATAGTCTGGTTTCCTACTTATCTAACACACGAGTGAAATAAATATCACAATAAGCTTTGTTTTCTCTTCACCCCTACTGTCCTCCCCCCCCCCCAAATATATATGTAGCCATGCCATCTATGGCTACTAACCTGCCCTACTCCTGGCAGTAAGTCCTGGTATACTCAGGCTGCCAATAGTCATTATGGGTTTTCCCCACTCACTGGAGCTGCACTTGAGTGACAGTGGGAGGTGGTGACATCAGGCCTGAGCATGTCCAATCATGAGATGGATCTGGTGATGTCCTCCTAGCTCTACTTATGGGCAGTGCTGCCCTAAATTTAGCAGTGCCTCCACCCGCTTGAGAGAGGCAGGTCCCGCAACCAAGAGCCTGACTATTGGGCCTTCTCTGGTCTCTTCCCTCTTGGCTAGAGTGAGTTTGTACCATACCTCTACCCCTGCTAGAGGGGCAGGGAAGAGCTGGGACAGCTGCGGGTGCCCTTGGCCTGTAATGAAGGTCCAGGGACCATCCTTCAGTGAGTAGCTGACAGTTGCTGCATAGGGCAGAATCCTGCCGTGTAATGTGCTGCACAGGGTGAGAATAAACCGTTCCTGTTGTGTGATCTTACTGGGGGGAGAGGTAATTGGTTCTGCTGTGGGAGATAATATATATATATGTAACAGGGTATGTCCATCTGTACTTGTTTCTCTCCACATAGTGTATCTGCTATGTAAGTCCTGTTAAGATCCAGGCATTAGCAGGTTAATCTATGGACCATTGACCCCCCCTTTTGCTTCCCCAGAAAGTGAAGGATAGTAGGTGGTGCCTCATGGCCTGTGTACAGCCCCTTGTAGGTGGGTACAGTCCATGAGCCTACCCCTTCCAGAGTTTTCTATGGGAGT
>CM071569.1:285008417-285026491 GCA_036426205.1 Ascaphus truei
CCTGCTCTGTTCACACCACCTGGAGGGACTGTCCTGTCCACACCTGGAGGGAGCTCTGTCCACCCCACCTGGAGGGACTGCTCTTTCACACCTGAGGGACTGCTCTGTCCACCCACACCTGGAGGGACGCTCGGTCCACACCTGGAGGGACTGCTTTCTGAGAGACCACACCTGAGGGACTGCTCTGTCCCACCTGGAGGGGGACTGCTCTGTCCCACACCTGGAGGGACGGATGTCTCGTCCACACCTGGAGGGACTGATCGGTCCACACCCTGAGGGACTTGCTCTGTCCACACCTGGAGGGACTGCTCTGTCCACATTTGGAGGGACTGATCTGTCCACACCTACAGTAGCAGTTTGAGCCGATTGGACGAGATTCTTTTTAAGTTTTTGCCATCTCCGGTAAATATGGTGCTGGGAGCTGCAGGGCTGAGCGATGATTAACATTCAGTGATAGCCGCTGCTGCTTCACTCTCTCAGGGAGGAATACAAAATACTGCAGTCTGTGATAGCTAAGATTATTTGAGTATCACCAATAATTATAATATGATTAATACAAAATTACATAAAATATAATTGATCTGTACCAAGTTGCTGTTATCTATATAATATACACTTATTAACTATACAACTATTTTCATGAAAATCCTGTATTTTGTTATGATTTTGATTATTGTACGATTACTAGGAGACAGGAAGATATCCCACATGCAAGTATTACTTTGTATCTAACCAATAACAATGTATTCATTGTGGAAAAGATTGAGTGCTAGTTCTGTGAGTACATTTTCCTTTGTTGTTTATCAATAAAACCATACATCGATCCAGGAGATCTGAAAGCTGTGGGAGGTGGAGTCTGGGGAGGATAAAGAGAGGTGGTGAGGGGTGGGGGAAAGAGGGGTGGGTGGAGAAGGGGTGGGGGGAAAGAGAGGTGGTAGGTGTGGGGGGAAGGGGTGGGGGGAAACGAGACTGGGGGGGAAGAAGATGGTGTTGGGGTTGGGGGAAGAAAGGTGGGTGGGGGAAGACGATCTGGTGGTGGGGGAGCAGACAGGTGTGGTGGTGGCCGGACTATGGGGGAAGCAGCGTTGGTTGGGTGGGGTGGGTTGGCGCAGCCTGGATGTGGGGGGCTCGCGCGGTCGGGGTGGGCCGCCGCGTGGTGGGGGGGGGCCCGCCGCGGTGGGGGGTGGGGGGGGGCCCGCGCGGTGCGGGGTTGGGGGGCTCGCGCGCGGGGGGGGGCCGCGGTGTGGGGCGCGCGGTGAGGGGGGGCCGCACAGATCGGAGGTTTGTGGCCGCGCGTGCCGGGGTTGAGGTCCCGCGACGTGTTGGGGTGGGGTTCAGGAGGGTTGGGGTGGGCCTCGGTTCTGGGGGGTTCGGTCGCGGGCTCGGTTGAGAGTTGTAGCTTGGTCCTTTTGGCGGGGGTGGCTGGGCAGCGTGTGGGCTTCGGTATTTTTTGGGGCCGCGTTTCGGTGTGCTTGTTGGGTGGCCGGTTTGTTTCTCTGTTGTTTTCTAACTGCTCTTCAAAGCTTTCAAGCCCTCTTTTCTTTTTGTACGTTTGCTTTTGGTTTTTTGTGTTTTTTTTGTGTTGTTGGTTCTCTTGTCTCGCTGGGGTTTGTCGGGTTTGGGTTTGTAGGGGTTGGGGGTGGGCGGGGCGGCGCCGTGTTCGGGGGGTTGGGGGGGCGCGGTGGGGCTTGTTCGGGGGCGCGCCCCGTGGGGTGTGTAGCGGTGGGGTGCAGGGGGGCGCGCGCGGTGGGGGTATGGGTGGGGCATAGGAGAGAGGTGGTGTGCCTGTGCGGGCGAGCGGTGAGGGTCAGTGGGGTGGGGATACACGAGGAGCCCTGGGGAGAGAGGTGGGTGTGTGGCGGGAGAGAAGTGGGGTGTTGGTGAAGAGAGGGTGTGCTGGTGTGGAGAGAGAAGTGGGGTGTGATGGGGGGAGAGAGGTGTGGTGTTGGGGGAGAGAGAGATGGGGGTGTGAGGGCGAGAAAGAGGCGGGGATTCGGAGGGGAGAGAGAGATGGGGTGCAGGTGGGAGTGCCTGGGGTGAGAGAAGAGGTCAGGATGTAGTGTGAGAGAGACAATGGTTTGCCTGGTGGGAAGTTTGTGTGGGGGAGAAGAGGTGGGGCTGTGGTTGGGGGGGGGAGAAAGAGATTGGGTCTGTGGGAGGGGGGGGGGACCAGTAGGGCTGGTGGAGGGAGATGTTGAAGGGATAGCAAGAGTTGTGGAGGATGAAAAAGGTGGGGGTGTGGAGGTAGAGAGAGTTGGGGTTGCGGGAGATTAAAGAGAGAGCTGGGGGTACAGGGTGGGGAGAGCTGGGTGGGGTTTCTGCGTGGAAAGGAGAGGTAGAGTGTGTGAGGTTCGTGTGTTTCTTTTTCTCTCTTACTCTTTTTTCTTTTGTTTATTGTTCTCTCTTGGGTGAGTTTCATTTGTGTGTACCTCCTTGGGTCCTCTCTCGTTCGTTTTTCCGGGGGTCTTTTCCCCCCCTTCTCCCCTCTCTCCCCCTTCCCCCCGCCCTCTCTCTTTTCCCCCCTCCCCCCCCCCTCTCTCTCTCTCTCCCCCCCGCTCCCCCCTACTCCTCCTCCTCTCCGCCCCCCCTTCACGCTCCCCCTCTGTCTCTCTCTGGCCTCCCCCCCTCCTGTTATATATATAATCTACCACTGTGCTTTTTTTGTAAACTCAGACTTCCAAACTAACGCCAGAAAATCACATTGCCCGTCCTCAATAAAAAGTAATCTCCATGCTTTTAAATGACATAAAGATCCTAATGCTAGAATACGGAAGTACAATGATAGGGTTATACGCACCCCACTAATGCACAGTTCAACACTCTAGAAACCTCCTCGCCGACATTAGTTTGGATCAATATACAACACCAAGCCCCCACTCTACACTTTCCTGCATCATGTGGTGTAACCACATCTTGTCAATTAAGTTTGTTCCTTACGGGTAACACGCATTGACCGGACTCATAAGTCAACATGATGTTCGCATTTGTTTATGATGCCTGTTCAATAACCCAATACCAGGTCTTGCAAACTGACTGCAAGGCTGCTGAAAAAGTGGGGTATTAATTAAATGTGAATTATAACGGATCGGGGCCACTATCGCCAGAGACTCCCATTGATACATGTTTTGGTGTGATACTTCCCCGATCATCACTATTTCCGTGTCTGAAATAACCCCAATGGTGTCAGTGTTATTGGAAAACTCAATCCAAATAGTAGTTTCCTTGACCCTATTAGGTTTTTGCAGAAAATCATGATAAATATACACTAATTCAGTGTCCTCAAAAAATGCCTATCATTAAAGTGAGAGCGCGGTAATACAACATTTGAAGAATGACTCTGGCCTGTTCCATGTTTTTTTTTATCAGTTTTACTTCTCCTGACCACGTCAGGGTCCCACCATGGAAGAAACGACTCTGGTATTCTTTAAATCTTTCCCTTCAGTGAAAGAAAGTCATGGTATGGATGTAGGGGTGTCTTACGGTATGTATTGATAGCTTGCAATTTCTGTTAAACCGCGAAAAAAGAAATGAAGCTGAATTTCCTATTGCGTTCCCCCTCTTGCTCAGCCACAGATCGGGACAGGGCAACATAAGAGAGATATGAAGCCAATTTTATTTAAATAAATAACAATGAAAACACCACCACAAAAAAAAAAGGACTGATTTACAAATAAATACACATGGAATGTCCACACCTGGAGGGACTGCTCTGTCCACACCTGGAGGGACTGCTCGGTCCACACCTGGAGGGACTGCTCTGTCCACACCTGGAGGGACTGCTCTGACCACACCTGGAGGGACTGCTCTGTCCACACCTGGAGGGACTGCTCTGTCCACACCTGGAGGGACTGCTCTGTCCACACCTGGAGGGACTGATCGGTCCACACCTGGAGGGACTGCTCTGTCCACACCTGGAGGGACTGCTCTGTCCACATTTGGAGGGACTGATCTGTCCACACCTACAGTAGCAGTTTGAGCCGATTGGACGAGATTCTTTTTAAGTTTTGCCATCTCCGGTAAATATGGTGCTGGGAGCTGCAGGGCTGAGCGATGATTAACATTCAGTGATAGCCAGCTGCTGCTTCACTCTCTCAGGAGGAATACAAAAATAACTGCAGTCTGTGATAGCTTGAGAAGTTAATTGAGTATCACCAATAATTATAATATGATTAATACAAAATTACATAAGAATATAATTGATTCTGTACCAAGTTGCTGTTATCTATATAATATACACTTATTAACTATACAACTATTTTCATGAAAATCCTGTATTTTGTTATGATTTTGATTATTGTACTGATTACTAGGAGACAGGAAGATATCCCACATGCAAGTATTACTTTGTATCTAACCAATAACAATGTATTCATTGTGGAAAAGATTGAGTGCTAGTTCTGTGAGTACATTTTCCTTTGTTGTTATCAATAAAACCATACATCGATCCAGGAGATCTGAAAAGCTGTGGGAGGTGGGAGTCTGGGGAGGGATAAAGAGAGGTGGTGAGGGGTGGGGGGAAAGAGGGGTGGGGGGAAAGAGGGGTGGGGGGAAAGAGAGGTGGTGAGGGTGGGGGGAAAGGGGTGGGGGGAAAAGAGAGCTGGGGGGGAAGAAGAGGTGGTGGGGACAGGGTGGGGAGAGCTGGGGGTGCGGCGTGGGAAGAGAGGTAGAGGTGCGGGGTGGGGAGAGAGGAAGATGGGGGGGGTTGGGAGAGAGGGAGGTGGGGGTACAGAGTGGGGACAGAGAGAGGTAGGGGTGCAGGGGGGAGTGTACCCCCAATGCTCCACCTCTCTCCCCCCTGCACCCCACCTATCTCTTTTCCCCCCGCACACCCAACTCTCTCTCTCTCTCCCCCCCCCCCCACCTCTCTCTCCCCCCACCCTGCACCTCCACATCTGTCTCTCTCTGCCCCCCTCCGTGTATATATATATATATACACACTGTGCTTTTTTTTGTAAACTCAGACTTCCAAACTAACGCAGAAAATCACATTGCCCGTCCTCAATAAAAATGTAATCTCCATGCTTTTAATGGACATAAATATCCTAATGCTAGAAGAAGGAAGTAAAAGGATAGGGTTATCGCACCCCACTAATGCACAGGTCAACACTCTAGAAACCTCCTCCGCCGACATTAGTTTGAGACAAGATACAGCCCTACACTTCCTGCATCATGTGGTGTACATACATCTTGTCAATTATTTTGTTCTTACGGGTAACACGGCATTGACCTGACTCATGAAGTCAACATGTGTTCGCATTATGTTTAGGATGCTTGTTCAATACCAGGTCTTGCAAACTGACTGCAAGCTGCTGAAAAATAGGGGTTATTAATTAAAGTGTGATTATACTGATCGGGGCACTATCGCACAGAGACTCCCATTGGATACAGTGTTTGTGTGATACTTCCCCGATCATCACTATTGCAGTGTCATGAATAACCCCCAATGTGTCAGTGTTATTGAAAACATCAATGTCCAAATAGTAGTTTCTTGACCCTATATAGGGTTTTGCAGAAAACATGATAAATATACACTAATTCAGTGTCCTCAAAAAGATGCCTATTCATTAAGGTGAGAGGCGCGGTAATACAACATTTGAAGGAATGACTCTGGCTGTTGCCATGTTTTTTTTATCAGGTTTACTTCTCCTGACCACGTCAGGGTCACCAGTGGAAGAACGACTCTGGTATTCTTTAATCATTTCCATTCATGTGAAAGAAAGTCATGGTATGGTATGTAGGGGTTCGTTAGCTGTATGTAGTGATAGCTTGCAATTCTGGTTAAACCCGCGAAAAAAGAAATGAAGCTGAATTTCCTATTGCGTTCCACCTCTTGCTCAGCCACAGATCGGTGACAAGGGCAACATAAGAAGAATATGGAAAGCATTTTATTTTAAAATAACAATGAAAACACCACCAAAAAAAAAAAAGACTGATTTACAAAATAAATAAACATGGATAAAATGTACGTTATTCTGCTTCTCGCTTAATGGAATAGTGGGTAAAATTAATATCTTAAAGGAAATGGGGAAGGAACACTTAAACTAACAGTCCATCCTTCTAAGCTGACCTTTTGCCTTTGCCTCCTCTCCGATTTTATAAATACTGTACTGCAATGCATTTCAACGCTGCATGAAAGGTTAGACAAACTGCAGTGTGCTTATTCTATTCCTGGGTGCTACTGGCAGTCTCCCAAGAAAGAAACAATGTTGGAGGCATTTGATTTTCCTACAGCAGTGAAACTAGTCATTCTAGAATGGGGAAAATGGCAAGAGGCCAAAAACATACGGTACATTTTGAACAGCAATACTTTCTAGATTTCACAGTGGCACTTTAGATTCACTTTGCTGTTTCTTACACTACATTACAAACGCAATTCTACTTCCGCCATGCAGAATGCAAGGTGGAAGGAGTCACATTTTTTTTTTCAATATAAACCGCTTATATTAGAAGTCTTTGTGAGCTGTGAAAACTCAAATGAAGCTACAGCTGAACCCCGTTATAACTCGGTGCTCGGGGGCCACAGAATGAGACCGCGTTATAACTGGGATCACGAGAAAAATAAATGGCTGCTGCGATCAGGGGGTTCCGTGTCCACCAGAGGGGGAGAGCCGGGATAACTCTCGCAGCTGTCCCAGAGGCGATGCGAGGCCCGCAGTGAGGCGGCCATCTTACCTCCAGGGACCCGCTGCTGGCACGGTGTTGGAGGGGAGGAAAACATTCTGCACAACATGCAAGTGAGGAGCAACTTGTGTTTGTGAACTACAACCCCCATCATGCTGTGCGCAGAAGGCCGTACATGTGTGGCAGGCCGCTGATTGGCTTTGGTCTGGCAGCTGTGCACGTGACTGCTGTTGACGTCCCACACTGGCTGGCAGTGCAGGCTGATCCCGGAGAGATGGAGGTGCGCAGAGTGTGCAGGCTCCTGCTGCAGGGGAGGATGCGGTGGGGAACGGGGCAGCCTCCAACAGGGGATACATGTCAGGGGCACCGACCGTGGAGGTGAGCAGGTGCTACGACTCACCCTCCAAACCCCTAGCACCCACCCCTTCCCCCGGTCACTCCCGGAGAGGGCAGGGGAGATATTCAGGCCCTATAGCTCTGAGACTACCCTCCTCTGAATGGGGTATGGTGAGAGAGGGCAACAGTAAAAGGGACCTGCAAAATGTAATGAGAGCGAGAGCAACCAGAGCTTGTGTGTGAGTGTGTAGGAGGCAGTGATGTGTTGCTGGGGGAGTGACTGTATATCTCATCACCTCGCCCAGGGATCCGTGCAGGGAAGGGGGGCTCCTCCTCCCCAGTTCAGGGCTGCTGCTGCGATGTCAGAGGCAGCTGCAGGAGGAGGCAAGGGCGGTGTTGTGTGCAGCCTGGTGCAGGGAGCGCGGAACCACCAGTATCCCTGGCCGTGGTGGGCTCAGCCCGGAGAGCTGAGAGCAAGGCCGGGGGGAGGACCTGGGGCTGCACTGCTAACGATTGCTGGAAGTTTGCCAGAAAAATGTTTTTTAAACAGGAGCCACGCTCACACCGCGTTATAAGCGGATCCATGTTGTAGCGGAACGCACTATAATGGGGTTGAGCTGGATTGATTTATCTTTGCTGTTACCAGACACAAAAAAAAGTTATGGTGCGTGTATAAACATCCCACGTGTGAGCACATTCACGTCTCAGACAGGTCTGCAACGCTGCCTTTCCCCATTACCTCTTAGCATACAATGCTTCAACTGCAGCAAGGGATTCTGGGTAATGACATGCAAATGAGCACTCGCAGTGTGTCACCTTTTGCTTCTTATCCATTTTAACATGGACCCCCTATAAGCAGTGCTCGACAAATGCACTCGGCCGGAGCAGGTGCTTTATGCCCGCTGTCGAGTGTTTGACGATGTCACGTAGCGTCCCGTTGTCATGGTAACGTGGCGTCAAATTTGATGCCGTGCAGCCATTTCTACACGAGTTGCAGGGGGGATACACTGGAGTTTGAGAGAGAGACGCAGGAGAATGCCGGGAGACGCCGCACCTCGTCGCCGGAACGACTCAAAAATGGGTAAAGTGAGGGGGGTGAGACAGGGAGGGGGGATACAATAAGACAAAAAAAAAACAGGGGGGCCATTGCCTTTTTTGGGGGGTGAGTGGCTTTTTTTTCTAACTTGTCGAGCCCTGCCTATAAGCATATGCCTGTCGTATTAAAACACACACAGTGAGTGTTCAGAAGTAATCTAACAGAGGTATGATCACAATCCAAAAGATGTCTCATTGCACATCTTCCTAATGTGAAGAAGAAACGCAATGTAAAAAAAAGCAAACAGATTGAAACAAAAGTAAATATATTCATTGTATAGAACACTGGGTTCCCTGTACACTGTAGCACAGTACCATCCACTGGAAAGACCTTCAAATCCTTATTATATTATAGAAAATGTGCATGCTGTCATAGCAATTATATATAATGTTATTTATGTTTTAATGCAAAGCTGTATTTATGTTACTATCCTGAGTGTGTGTGTGTGTGTGTGTATGTGTGTATGTATGTATATATGTATATATCTTATACTATATAATTGAAAGCACTGTATGCCTGCCTGCCTGCCTGCCTGGATGTCCGGTGTCCCTTCTCATTGGTCCCTTGGGCCGCCCCCACACACCTCTCATTGGCCTGAGGCGGAGTGACGGCCCAAAGGACACACAGTGTCTCTCTCTCACACACACACACACACTCACACACTCACACTCCACCCTCCTCAACGCACACACACACACACTCCACCCTCCTCAACACACACACTCCACCCTCCTCAACACACACACACACACCACCCCCCCCCCTGTCCGTCCGTCCCCCATCACGTGCGCCGCCCTGCACCGGCTCCTGACGGAGGGGAAGCGCGGCCCTCCTACCCCAGCCGTTCCCTTACCTCCCGGCACTACCTCCCCCTCAGGTAAGTCACTGCGCGTCCCGCCTCAGCCTCAGGCCCACTGCGCGTCCCGCCTCAGCCTCAGGCCCACTGCGCATCCCGCCTCAGCCTCACGCCCACTGCGCGTCCCGCCTCAGGCCCACACAGGGCGCTTCCTACCGCCGCTCAGCCGGACGGCACATCGGGGGACCAAGCGGCCGCCGGGGGGGGGGGGGGGGGCGTCAGACGCATTAAGCTGCACATGTCTGTAAGTGAATCCATAGTCAGATGCGCATTAAGCTGCAGCTGCACATGTCTGTAAGTGAATCCATAGTCAGACGCATTAAACTGCAGCTGCACATGCCTGTAAATGAATCCATAGTCAGACGCATTAAGCTGCAGCTGCACATGCCGACGCGCTATTAGAGAGGGTTGGGGTTCCTTACAATGCATCTGATCTCAGCCGCGCTATTAGAGAGGGTTGGGGTTCCTTACAATGCATCTGATCTCAGCCGCGCTATTAGAGAGGGTTGGGGTTCCTTACAATGCATCTGATCTCAGACGCGCTTTTAGAGAGGTTTGGGGTTCCTTACAATGCATCTGGTCTCAGACGAGCTATTAGAGAGGGTTGGGGTTCCTTGCAATACATCTGATCTCAGGCGCGCTGTTAGAGGGTTGGGGTTCCTTACAATGCATCTGATCTCAGGCGCGCTATTAGAGAGGGTTGGGGTTCCTTACAATGCATCTGATCTCAGACGCGCCATTAGAGAGGGTTGGGGTTCCTTACAATGCATCTGATCTCAGGCGCGCTATTAGAGAGGGTTGGGGTTCCGCAGAATTTCACAATATAATTATAGGGTTCTTTTTCAAGAAAAGGTTGAAAACCGCTGCGCTACAATGTCACTGCTGTTTCTGTTACTGTGGGAGGGTCTGCGACACCGGCTGGGACTGACGGGGACATGTCTGGCACAGAGAAATACGTTTGACTCAGTACAGTTGGCATAGAAAAGTCCAGTGGCTCAGTCACAGACCACGAAGGGCCACCAACACGTCAGTCTTTCAGGGTATCCCTGCTTCAGCACCGTTGGCTCAATCAGTGGCTCAGTCTTCCTAAAATTCACTGCGAGTGCTCATTTGCATGTCATTACCCAGAATCCCTGGCTGCAGTGGAAGCATTCGACTGAGCCACAGATTGAGCCACCTGTGCTGAAGCAGGGATATCCTGAAAACCTGACCTGTTGGTGGCCCTTGAGGACTGGAGTTGGCCGCCCTTGTTATAGATCATTCCACATCAGTAGAGAGAGAGTGAACATTATGTTTACAGTGTTCAGCCTCCTTCACCTGTGAGAATGAGACAGGGACAGGAAAGATGACTTGTGTGTCTCTACCTAGCGCACCTCTTTGGGAAGCATAACATACTTCACATTGCATTGTGCCCAGCGTTAGAATCCCCTGCGTGCCGTGTTCCAAACATTGAAGTCCCTCTCCTGTGCTATCTTTCTATTTTTGAATCAAATACCTTTGCTACTTTCTTTGTCATTTCCCACTGCTCATAAATGCAATAACTTGCCTATAAGCAGGTGTTGCCATCGGAATTAAATGCCGTTTGCATTTAATAACCCACAGCTATTTGCTTTGGATTTATCAGTACATGGTACGACTTTGATCCAAATCCACTTCACTTTAAAAGGGGCCAGGTTTTCTTATTTGGTATATTTTTTTCATCTTTTGCCCTGTTTGTGGTGCCTTTATTCTTGCGTTGCATTAAAAACTCAAGTCGGACAACAGTTATAATTAACCTCGAGTCTTGGTCTAATAAAAAGTTAGCACTGCCTGGGAAATAATCTATTTATAATCTATTTATGAATTTAGATACCGTCTCCTGTGAGTGCTCATTTGCATGGCATTACCCAGAATCCCTTGCTGCAGTGCAAGCACTGTATGCTGGGTGTGCAATAAAAATTAGTGGCAATAGCGCTAAAGCATAAAAACTACTTGGCGTTTGCCAATATACAGTGATACGACACAAAATAAAACCCATAAATGTGAGTCAGGCTGCCAGGAAAACGCTGAATAATACTAGCCAGATACAGCACATAGAACAAATATACCCGGCGCCAAAAACAATGTTTAATAGATAGCAGTGATCCTCTGACCATATCTAATGTCCAGTTGGATAGTCCAGAAGTCTTCAATAAAGCCACACGGACAGTATAAAGCAGGATTATAGCAAACATTTGGATAGTCTCTATCCAAGCAGTAACACAGGAACACTGCGCCAGAGAAGATGTGTTTGGCGCCATTGGTACACACAACTGGGTTCCCCTCGCGTCCATCACGTGGTTCGCTACGGTAGTAGGAAGAGTCTCACCGGGGTACTCACGCCAGGGATATCCGTATGGCAGATCTAGCTGTCTCTGTGCTCTCCTCACTCCCAGTAGAGGACGCGCGCTCTCTCGCGCACACGTGTGTGAGACGCGGAAGTCGCTACTGCTGTGCTCGCTTGTTAGGGCTGCTCCATGAAATCACACACCACATCGAACAGTACTGGTGATGGTCTTCACCTCTATCCTACGCGTTTCGTGAAGAGAACTTTACTTCCTCAAAAAAATCCCTGAGGTTGTATCAGCTGGTATCGCTGGTGCACGTATACCTGCCTCGTTATCGTCCTTAACCAGGGAATATACCAGCGAAGGAGAATCAGCCCCGAGCCCCACACTGCGAGGTCTCCAACACATGCCCCTCACGTCTTACTTGGGGCTGTCACGTGTGGTACCGTTCGAAGGCCGTAGATCGCTGCTCGGACATCTGTCCGACTGCGCAGTGGTGTGGGTTGTCAGCTCTATTTGGGACGGTACCTATCTAGGGCTCAATAGTGATCAGGGCCTAACTGTGGCCTAAGGGCAAAGTCTGGCCTAGTCCAGGGGCTTACTTGCTCCCTGGACACATCCGTCCTCTCTGCTGGCTCCCTCAGGACTGACTCACAGGCTCCTAGTCCGCAGAGGAAATCCTGGGCTGCAGGACTACCTTTTCCAGCTGCGCCATACCCAAGATGGCCGCCACAATCCACGAAGTCCCATTGCCTTACATAGCTGCGCCAACCACAACGTGGCCGACGCAACTTCAACCCGATCCTCCCGAGCAATGGAGCAGTTTCCCCCTTCATAGGAGGTAAGGAGAGGACCCTGCTACACAAACAAAAAAAGACAACGCACTCCCCAAGGGCGCTCTCTCTTAAGCATTAAGACCACCCTGGTTCCAGGAACCGACACAGACGGCGCACACCAGCCTCACTCCTCTCTCACTCCTACCCACGGGGATGACGTCACCAGGAAACAGAGTCATTGGGTGGGGGTCCTGCAGTTTGAGCTTTGCTTGGTAGTCTGGTCCTGCTCCTGCTCCACTGCCCTACGCGTTTCGTTCCGTGGGATATAATTTGCGATTGCGGTGTCCATCTTTAAATAGTCCTTCATTGACTGATGTCACGGTGCAAAATGGCAAAGTGCATACAGTACTTAAGTCCCAATTGGATACAGCCTAGAAAGGAGTATGCAATGCTACAATGATAAAGAGAAGATAATTACTAATACAGACAAGCAGAAACCAATAAACGGATCTGCGTACATATTGCAAATCTTATGAGATGTGAATTCATACATAGAGGGCCAGGGAAAAAACGTTGTTATAGTTTAATAATAAATACATACATTCCCTAGGGCTTAAAGTATATATCTCAAAATCTCAATTTAATATAAATGTGTATTAAAAAAATGCAAACTCATGTTTAAAATCCAAATATAAGTTGGGGTACATTTATATTGTAACAGATACTCTGATACAATGTAAAAAATGGAAGAACAACGACAATTAAGAATATAAATAGTCCAAGGGAGATTTGTATTTTTAAATGACATACGTCCAGAGGGTATATAAAAATACATACTTTATACTATTGTATAAAGATAAACAATATACACATTTTAGCAAAAAATTGATAAAAATACTTTGATATTTAAAAAATCACTCAGACATGAATCACTCAGATATAAATTCACGATGGGGGAAAAAGGGGAAAGGGACAACATAGTTGTGGTATCTAGAACAGAGGCAGACTCAGGACATGACTAAAACCTTTATGTAAGGAAGGCATTAATGTCCTGAGCACCTGGGGGTCATTCACCGCAGACTGACTGAACTAAGCTGCTACAGTATTATAGCCAGTGGTCGACAAATCACCAAAAAATCTACTCGCCAAACAAAAAAATCTACTCGCCACCTAGTACCACACGTGTGCTGCTTGGGCCAATAGGAGCTCGCCATGATGTTAAATCCACTCGCCCGGGGCGTGCAAATGTATAGGTTTGTCGAACACTGATTATAGCCATACACAGCCTACAAACCAAGGGGACAGATCTGGTATAGTAGAATTCAGCTGTGAATGCTATATCCAACACACATTCATTCACCTACTCATATAGACACCCCCACCGGGGTACCACTATTCTCCCAGTAGTATTGGATTACTAATCCATTCTAAGAGGCTGAACCCAATTTTTTATTATTATAATTTGCATATAAATAAAAATAATTAGTTTTAATTAATTAATGATTATGATTTACAATAATAGGGATCACCCAGTTACTCCCTTAAATAATTCTCTCCATGCGCAGGTGTCTTTTGCTAGTCACAGTCCATGTACTCACACCTATGTAATTCCCAAATCTAGATAGTCTTGAGAGTGCACGCTACTGCGTATTCTATACTCTCTCTGCCTGTGGGGAGAGGTACCTCTTCCTCGCTCTGTATCCAAAATCCAAAAGATTGGCTTCTGCATCGGATTCAAATTTTCCCTCCACTTCCACGGAAGAACCCTCACTGGCTTCAAATCCTCTGCTTAAGTCTACTTAACTGACCCTAGTGCACCCTGACTATGACTTATTCAAGGACGTGCGGGTGGCCTCTCCTAGATTTTGGATACACGCTGGCGTCAAGTGGTTGTTGGTGAAGGTAAATCCTTGGGTATTTGCGGGGCTTTGTAATTAAATGGAATGTAACTGTTTTATAGAGAAGATCAGGAGCAAATTAAAGGTCAGGCAGCCATCTTGGGCGTGCTCACTTTTACTCGCAGTTACTCGTTCGTATCTTGATCTTCTACAATCATGAGTATGATGACCCTTAGGTTTGTTGAAGATCTGTGGGTGCCGAAAGACGCCTTACAGCCCATTTTAGGGGGATGGTCCATAAGAGGTCTTCTACTACTGGAAGGTGTATTACGGAATAGCTCCACGTAGCCAATGTGGCCCAAAAAGAAGAATGAGTATTTCTGCCTTTATGCGATATTTGCCCTTTTTCAATATGATGTGAAGCATCTTCACTGTACTGGGGAAGGTTCCGTTCAATTCATTTGATTGGAGCTGAATTTTTCTCCAGCAATGGGAGGCGGCTTCACACCATTTTGAGTAAGGGCCATAGAGAGAGGATAAATAGGGGTAAAAACACATTTGCTGAAGACCCTTTCCTTTGGCTCACTTTCATTAACACTCTGCATTCCCTCCCTACATTAATGGATGTCTCTCAATGCTGACTGTGAAGACTTGTGAAAGTTTTTCAAGGTCCTATATAAGCACATGGCCTACTCTTCAGCACTTTTATTGGCATGTCCTTCAGTACGTGTATTGGCTTGTCCATCAGCATTTGTATTGGCATGTCCGTCAGCGTTTGTATTGGCATGTCCTTCAGCATTTGTATTGGCATGTCCGTCAGCGTTTGTATTGGCATGTCCGTCAGCGTTTGTATTGGCATGTCCTTCAGTACTTGTATTGGCATGTCCTTCAGTACTTGTATTGGCATATCCTTCAGTACTTGTATTGGCATGTCCGTCAGCATTTGTATTGGCATGTCCGTCAGCATTTGTATTGGCATGTCCTTCAGTACTTGTATTGGCATGTCCTTCAGTACTTGTATTGGCATGTCCTTCAGTACTTGTATTGGCATGTCCGTCAGCATTTGTATTGGCATGTCCGTCAGCATTTGTATTGGCATGTCCTTCAGTACTTGTATTGGCATGTCCTTCAGTACTTGTATTGGCATGTCCTTCAGCATTTGTATTGGCATGTCCTTCAGTACTTGTATTGGCATGTCCGTCAGCATTTGTATTGGCATGTCCTTCAGTACTTGTATTGGCATGTCCGTCAGCATTTGTATTGGCATGTCCGTCAGCATTTGTATTGGCATGTCCTTCAGTACTTGTATTGGCATGTCCTTCAGTACTTGTATTGGCATGTCCTTCAGTACTTGTATTGACATGTCCTTCAGTACTTGTATTGGCATGTCCTTCAGCACTTGTATTGGCATGTCCGTCAGTATTTGTATTGGCATGTCCGTCAGTCCTTGTATTGGCATGTCCGTCAGTCCTTGTATTGGCATGTCCATCAGCACTTGTATTGGCATGTCCTTCAGTACTTGTATTAGCATGTCCTTCGGTACTTGTATTGGCATGTCCTTCGATACTTGTATTGGCATGTCCTTCAGCATTTGTATTGGCATGTCCTTCAGCACTTGTATTGGCATGTCCTTCGGTACTTGTATTGGCATGTCCTTTGGTACTTGTATTGGCATGTCCTTCAGTACAGGCATACCCCGGTTTAAGGACACTCACTTTAAGTACACTCGCGAGTAAGTACATATTGCCCAATAGGCAAACAGCAGCTCACGCATGCGCCTGGCAGCACGTCCTGCACAACAATACCAGCTCCCTACCTGTACCGAAGCTTGGCGCAAGCGGGGAGACTAGAGCCTGTTACAAATGCTTTGTTTACATCAGTTATGCACGTATATGACAATTGCAGTACAGTACATGCATCGATAAGTGGAAAAAAGGCAGTGCTTCACTTTAAGTACATTTTCACTTTACATACATGCTCCGGTCCCATTGCGTACGTTAATGCGGGGTATGGCTGTACTTGTATTGGCATGTCCTTCAGTACTTATATTGGCATGTCCATATGCACTTGTATTGGCATGTCCATATGCACTTGTATTGGAATGTCCGTCAGCATTTGTATTGGCATGTCCTTCGGTACTTGTATTTGCATGTCCTTCAGCATTTGTATTGGCATGTCCATATGCACTTGTATTGGCATGTCCGTCAGCATTTGTATTGGGATGTCCTTCAGCACTTGTATTGGCATGTCCGTCAGCATTTGTATTGGCATGTCCGTCAGCACTTGTATTGGCATGTCCGTCAGCACTTGTATTGGCATGTCCTTCAGCACTTGTATTGGCATGTCCTTCAGCACTTGAATTGGCATGTCCTTCAGCATTTGTATTGGCATGTCCTTCAGCACTTGTATTGGCATGTCCTTCAGCACTTGTATTGGCATGTCGTTCAGTACGTGTATTGGCATGTCCATATGCACTTGTATTGGCATGTCCGTCAGCATTTGTATTGGCATGTCCGTCAGCACTTGTATTGGCATGTCCGTCAGCACTTGTATTGGCATGTCCTTTAGCACTTGTATTGGCATGTCCTTCAGCACTTGTATTGGCATGTCCTTCAGCACTTGTATTGGCATGTCCTTCAGTACTTGTATTGGCAGGGGTGTGTGTATGTGTGTCCATTAGCAATAAAGCATTGAATGTTCTAAAAA
The DNA here is from genome assembly GCA_036426205.1 of Ascaphus truei. Lineage (NCBI taxonomy): Eukaryota > Metazoa > Chordata > Amphibia > Anura > Ascaphidae > Ascaphus > Ascaphus truei. The sequence continues at coordinate 285,024,953 of CM071569.1, forward strand.
AAAAAAAACTACAAAAAAACGGGAGCCATGCTCAGACAGTGTTATAAGCAGATCCGCGTTGTAGCGGATCACACTATAACAGGGTTGAGCTGTACTTGAATTGGCATGTCCGTCAGCACTTGTATTGGCATGTCCTTCAGTTCTTGTATTGGCATGTCCTTCGGTACTTTTATTGGCATGTCTTTCAGTACATAAGGGGATGTGAGTGTTATTGTCCATTTTATCACTAAACTAGCTGAAAGTACCCAGCGTTCCTCGGGAATTCTAAGAAATAAAAAAAAAAACATGAAATGTATAAATTGTTAAAACAACAACAACTCCACCCATAATTGTTTCATTGCCTCTGAGGTCCTGAAGTGTTCGATGGAGAGCCTCTAATGCGTGTTTGTGGTACATTGCACTCTCATCCCAAACAATGATCTCGCACTCTTGAAGACCTTTGGCTGCTCCTGTATTTTTGCAAATTAGATTTTCAGAGTGGCCAAAATGAAGTGGTAGAAAACAAGGTGCTTTACTATTATAAATGATTATATTACCTGTGAGTGCTTGAATTTTTTTTTTTTGCATATATACACATTTTAGGCTCAAGGAAACTGCGAGTGGAGTCTGAACGCGGCCCGATCGCAGGTTCCCCTAGCACAAAAGCCCAGTACACCGGCTGCCCTGAAGGGATTAACGTAGTGGAGGTCCCTTCGTTAATTCTACCGGGCCACCACCAATCTAAGAGTGGCTCAGAGAGATCAGAGAGAAGCCATCCCTCCCTCTGTATCTCTGTGAACCGTATTAATTCCAGGTCGGGGGACCCCCTGCTTCCCGAAGTACCGGCCTCCATATCGGGTGCCGGTATCTCCTGCAAATTTAAATGTCCTGCATCACGGCCCATGTGACCGGGAGATTTAAATTTGCAGGAGATAAAGTCACCCCATACTGGGGCCTGTGCCTCAGGAATCAGGGGGTCCCCAGACCTGAAATCCAAAGGGTTCAGCTCAGGACACCTCCCGCTTTAATCCCATGTAATAAAAATAAACGTTGAGCTTCATTAGCATAGTGGCTAACCTCTAAGGTAATGAAGGGGTTAACCCTCCCACTACACCCCCCAAGCCCTCCCTCCGGAGGTATGACCACCCTCTCCAGGGGCAATTTACTGCCAACAACTCACCACTGGGCCGGTCACCGCTGTAAAATTTGCCCTCCACTCCTAGTCCTGTGACCGCCCGCCGCTCCTACTGCCATGACCGCTGTCACTCCTAGTCCCATAACTTCCTGCCACTCCTATCCCGTAACTGCCCGCTGCTCCTATCCCATAACCGCCCGCCGCTCCTAGTCTCGTAACCGCCCGCCGCTCCTAGTCCCGTAACCGCCCGCCGCTTCTATCCCGTAACCACTCAATGCTCCTAGTCCCATAACCGCCCGCCGCTCCTAGTCCCGTAACCGCCCCCCGCTCCTAGTCCCGTAACCGCCCGCTGCTCCTAGTCCCGTAAACGCCCGCCGCTCCTAGTCCCGTAACCGCCCGCTGCTCCTAGTCCCGTAACCGCCCGC